>OY723405.1:62518496-62623496 GCA_963210345.1 Inga oerstediana | reverse complement strand
TGGAAAAATGCCACAAGGTTGATCAAGCCTTGATAAGTTTGTTAGTTCTAAAAAGAACCCTAGAGAGAATCCATTCTCAAGAAACAAAGTGCAGAAGTGCAACTTCCATTTATGATTCAAATCTGAATTGTCCCCTACAAATGAAGAAGCACCAAGTATTTATAGGAACCTAATTGTAGTAGGTGCAAATCTGAACATAGAGAATACAAATTGTAAAACCATGTGCTATGAAACCTAAAAGTCTAATACAATAAACACAAAAGTCTAATACAATCTAGAAGAAAGTTGAAAACTCAAATACAAATGCTTAAAGAAACAAAAAGTCAAATTGCCACCAACTCCTTGTTGATTTTCGCACACCTAACTTCAAGAAAATGTAATCAGCAAATTAAGGCTCAAAATGTGCTTATTTAGGCCCAAATGAGCCTCCCATGTGTAGTACTTGGTCCAAGCTCTTTAGTTCCAAGTTTGCAAGCCCAAAACTTGATCAATATCTCCATTTGCAGCCCATATGAAGTTAGTGACGTTTTCAGCATTTTTGTCAAGCTTTGATCCAATTGCTACTTGCTTTGTCCAAGTATCTTGCACTAGCCCATTTAATGCTTCCTTCATTTGTTTGGCTCTTGCTCTTGTGATTGGTCCACTTGGTATTTGCAAAGGATCACTTGAATTTGACACAACTTGCTGGATCGCATCAAATATAGAATAGCTATTTGGCATTTCGGATTCCTCTTGAAAAATGGAGTGGGTATGTTGGTTTTCATGCAAATCCGAGACGGTGACCAAACTATAATTCTTTTTACCTTAAATTAGACCAAATCACATTTGTGGCAGTTCATTTCCAAAATGGATTAATGTGGAAAAACTATTTGGCATTTTGCATTCCTCATGAGAAATGGAGTGGGGATGATGGTTTTCTTGAAAATCCGAGACGGCGACCAAACTTTCATTCTTTTGACCTCCAAATAGTCCACATTGCGTTTGTAGCCGTTTAGTCCCAAAATGGATGAATATGGAATAGCTATTTGGCATTTCGGATTCCTCTTGAAAAATGGAGTGGGTATGTTGGTTTTCATGCAAATCCGAGACGGTGACCAAACTTTCATACTTTTGACCTCCAAATAGTCCACATTGCGTTTGTAGCCCTTTAGTCCCAAAATGGATGAATATGGAATAGCTATTTGGCATTTCGGATTCCTCTTGAAAAATGGAGTGGGTATGTTGGTTTTCATGCAAATCCGAGACGGTGACCAAACTTTAATTCTTTTGACCTTAAATTAGACCAAATCACGTTTGTGACAGTTCATTTCCAAAATGGATTAATCTGGAATAACTATTTGGCATTTTGGATTCCTCATGAAAAATGGAGTGGGTATGATGGTTTTCTTGAAATCCGAGACGGTGACCAAACATTCATACTTTTGACGTCCAAATAGTCCACATTGCGTTTGTAGCCGTTTAGTGCCAAAATGGATAAATCTGGAATAACTATTTGCCATTTTGGATTCCTCATGAAAAATGGAGTGGAAATGTTGGTTTACATGCAAATCCGAGACGGTGACCAAACTTTCATACTTTTGACCTCCAAATAGTACACATTACCTTTGTAGCCGTTTAGTGCCAAAATGGATGAATATGCAATAGCTAGTTGGCATTTCGGATTCCTCATGAAAAATGGAGTGGGTATGTTGGTCTTCATGCAAATCCGAGACGGTGACCAAACTATAATTCTTTTTACCTTAAATTAGACCAAATCACATTTGTGGCAGTTCATTTCCAAAATGGATTAATCTGGAAAAACTATTCGGCATTTTGCATTCCTCATAAGAAATGGAGTGGGTATGATGGTTTTCATGAAAATCCGAGACGGCGACCAAACTTTCATTCTTTTGACCTCCAAATAGTCCACATTGCGTTTGTAGCCGTTTAGTCCCAAAATGGATGAATATGGAATAGCTATTTGGCATTTCGGATTCCTCTTGAAAAATGGAGAAGGTATGTTGGTTTTCATGCAATTCCGAGACGGTGCCCAAACTTTCATACTTTTAACCTCCAAATAGTTCACATTGCGTTTGTAGCAGTTTAGTGCCAAGATGGATAAGTATGGAATAACTACTTGTCAATTTGGATTCCTCATGAAAAATGGAGTGGGTATGTTGGTTTTCATGCAACTCCGAGACGGCGACCAAACCTTCATACTTTTGACCTCCATATAGTCCACATTGCGTTTGTAGCCGTTTAGTGCCAAAATGGATAAATCTGGAATAACTATTTGGCATTTTGGATTCCTCATGAAAAATGGAGTGGGTATGTTGGTTTTCATGCAAATCCGAGACGGTGACCAAACTATAATTCTTTTTACCTTAAATTAGACCAAATAGCATTTGTGGCAGTTCATTTCCAAAATGGATTAATGTGGAAAAATTATTTGGCATTTTGCATTCCTCATGAGAAATGGAGTGGGTATGATGGTTTTCTTGAAAATCCGAGACGGCGACCAAACTTTCATTCTTTTGACCTCCAAATAGTCCACATTGCGTTTGTAGCCGTTTAGTCCCAAAATGGATAAATCTGGAATAACTATTTGGCATTTTGGATTCCTCATGAAAAATGGAGTGGGTATGTTGGTTTTCATGCAAATCCGAGACGGTGACCAAACTTTCATTCTTTTGACCTCAAATTAGACTAAATCGTGTTTGTGCCCGTTCAATTCCAAAATGGATGAACTTGGAATAACTATTTCGCATTTTGGACTCCTCATTGAAAATGGAGTCGGCATGTTGATTTTCATGCAAATCCGAGACGGTGACCAAAATTTCATACTTTTGACCTCCAAATAGTCCACATTGCGTTTGTAGTCGTTTAGTGCCAAAGTGGATGAATTTGGAATAGCTATTTGGCATTTCGGATTCCTCTTGAAAAATGGAGTGGGTATGTTGGTTTTCATGCAAATCCGAGACGGTGACCAAACTTTCATACTTTTAACCTCCAAATAGTCCACATTGCGTTGGTAGCCGTTTATTTCCAAAATGGATGAATATGGAATAGCTATTTGGCATTTCGGATTCCTCTTGAAAAATGGAGAGGGTATGTTGGTTTTCATGCAAATCCGAGACGGTGACCAAACTTTCATTCTTTTGACCTCCAAATAGTCCACATTGCGTTTGTAGCCGTTTAGTCCTAAAATGAATAAATCTGGAATAACTATTTGGCATTTCGGATTCCTCATGAAAAATGGAGTGGGTATGTTGGTTTTCATGCAAATCCGAGACGGTGACCAAACTTTCATACTTTTGACCTCCAAATAGTCCACATTGCGTTTGTAGCCGTTTAGTGCCAAAATGGATGAATATGGAATAGCTAGTTGGGATTTCGGATTCTTCATGAAAAATGGAGAGGGTATGTTGGTTTTCATGCAAATCCGAGACGGTGACCAAACTTTCATTCTTTTGACCTCCAAATAGTCCACATTGCGTTTGTAGCCGTTTAGTCCTAAAATGAATAAATCTGGAATAACTATTTGGCATTTCGGATTCCTCATGAAAAATGGAGTGGGTATGTTGGTTTTCATGCAAATCCGAGACGGTGACCAAAATTTCATACTTTTGACCTCCAAATAGTCCACAATGCGTTTGTAGCCGTTTAGTCCCAAAATCGATGAATATGTAATCGCTATTTGGCATTTCGGATTCCTCTTGAAAAATGGAGTGGGTATGTTGGTTTTCATGCAAATCCGAGACGGCGACCAAACCTTCATACTTTTGACCTCCAAATTGTCCACATTGCGTTTGTAGCCGTTTAGTGCCAAAATGGATAAATCTGGAATAACTATTTGGCATTTTGGATTCTTCATGAAAAATGGAGAGGGTATGTTGGTTTTCATGCAAATCCGAGACGGTGACCAAACTTTCATTCTTTTGACCTCCAAATAGTCCTCATTGCGTTTGTAGCCGTTTAGTGCAAAAATGAATAAATCTGGAATAACTATTTGGCATTTTTTATTCCTCATGAAAAAAGGAGTGGGTATGTTGGTTTTCATGCAAATCCGAGACGGCGACCAAACTTTCATTCTTTTGACCTCCAAATAGTCCACATTGCGTTTGTAGCTGTTTAGTCCCAAAATGGATGAATATGGAATAGCTATTTGGCATTTCGGATTCCTCTTGAAAAATGGAGAGGGTATGTTGGTTTTCATGCAAATCCGAGACGGTGACCAAACTTTCATTCTTTTGACCTCCAAATAGTCCACATTGCGTTTGTAGCCGTTTAGTGCCAAAATGAATAAATCTGGAATAACTATTTGGCATTTCGGATTCCTCTTGAAAAATGGAGAGGGTATGTTGGTTTTCATGCAAATCCGAGACGGTGACCAAACTTTCATTCTTTTGACCTCCAAATAGTCCACATTGCGTTTGTAGCCGTTTAGTCCTAAAATGAATAAATCTGGAATAACTATTTGGCATTTCGGATTCCTCATGAAAAATGGAGTGGGTATGTTGGTTTTCATGCAAATCCGAGACGGTGACCAAAATTTCATACTTTTGACCTCCAAATAGTCCACAATGCGTTTGTAGCCGTTTAGTCCCAAAATCGATGAATATGTAATAGCTATTTGGCATTTCGGATTCCTCTTGAAAAATGGAGTGGGTATGTTGGTTTTCATGCAAATCCGAGACGGCGACCAAACCTTCATACTTTTGACCTCCAAATTGTCCACATTGCGTTTGTAGCCGTTTAGTGCCAAAATGGATAAATCTGGAATAACTATTTGGCATTTTGGATTCTTCATGAAAAATGGAGAGGGTATGTTGGTTTTCATGCAAATCCGAGACGGTGACCAAACTTTCATTCTTTTGACCTCCAAATAGTCCTCATTGCGTTTGTAGCCGTTTAGTGCAAAAATGAATAAATCTGGAATAACTATTTGGCATTTTTTATTCCTCATGAAAAAAGGAGTGGGTATGTTGGTTTTCATGCAAATCCGAGACGGCGACCAAACTTTCATTCTTTTGACCTCCAAATAGTCCACATTGCGTTTGTATCTGTTTAGTCCCAAAATGGATGAATATGGAATAGCTATTTGGCATTTCGGATTCCTCTTGAAAAATGGAGAGGGTATGTTGGTTTTCATGCAAATCCGAGACGGTGACCAAACTTTCATTCTTTTGACCTCCAAATAGTCCACATTGCGTTTGTAGCCGTTTAGTCCTAAAATGAATAAATCTGGAATAACTATTTGGCATTTCGGATTCCTCATGAAAAATGGAGTGGGTATGTTGGTTTTCATGCAAATCCGAGACGGTGACCAAACTTTCATACTTTTGACCTCCAAATAGTCCACATTGCGTTTGTAGCCGTTTAGTGCCAAAATGGATGAATATGGAATAGCTAGTTGGGATTTCGGATTCTTCATGAAAAATGGAGTGGGTATGTTGGTTTTCATGCAAATCCGAGACGGTGACCAAACTTTCATTCTTTTGACCTCCAAATAGTCCTCATTGCGTTTGTAGCCGTTTAGTGCAAAAATGAATAAATCTGGAATAACTATTTGGCATTTTTTATTCCTCATGAAAAAAGGAGTGGGTATGTTGGTTTTCATGCAAATCCGAGACGGCGACCAAACTTTCATTCTTTTGACCTCCAAATAGTCCACATTGCGTTTGTAGCCGTTTAGTCCCAAAATGGATGAATATGGAATAGCTATTTGGCATTTTGGATTCCTCTTGAAAAATGGAGAGGGTATGTTGGTTTTCATGCAAATCCGAGACGGTGACCAAACTTTCATTCTTTTGACCTCCAAATAGTCCACATTGCGTTTGTAGCCGTTTCGTGCCAAAATGGATGAATATGGAATAGCTAGTTGGCATTTCGGATTCCTCTTGAAAAATGGAGAGGGTATGTTGGTTTTCATGCAAATCCGAGACGGCGACCAAACTTTCATTCTTTTGACCTCCAAATAGTGCACATTGCGTTTGTAGCCGTTTAGTCCTAAAATGAATAAATCTGGAATAACTATTTGGCATTTCGGATTCCTCATGAAAAATGGAGTGGGTATGTTGGTGTTCATGCAAATCCCAGACGGTGACCAAACTTTCATACTTTTGACCTCCAAATAGTCCACATTGCGTTTGTAGCCGTTTAGTGCCAAAATGGATGAATATGGAATAGCTAGTTGGGATTTCGGATTCTTCATGAAAAATGGAGAGGGTATGTTGGTTTTCATGCAAATCCGAGACGGTGACCAAACTTTCATTCTTTTGACCTCCAAATAGTCCACATTGCGTTTGTAGCCGTTTAGTCCTAAAATGAATAAATCTGGAATAACTATTTGGCATTTCGGATTCCTCATGAAAAATGGAGTGGGTATGTTGGTTTTCATGCAAATCCGAGACGGTGACCAAAATTTCATACTTTTGACCTCCAAATAGTCCACAATGCGTTTGTAGCCGTTTAGTCCCAAAATCGATGAATATGTAATCGCTATTTGGCATTTCGGATTCCTCTTGAAAAATGGAGTGGGTATGTTGGTTTTCATGCAAATCCGAGACGGCGACCAAACCTTCATACTTTTGACCTCCAAATTGTCCACATTGCGTTTGTAGCCGTTTAGTGCCAAAATGGATAAATCTGGAATAACTATTTGGCATTTTGGATTCTTCATGAAAAATGGAGAGGGTATGTTGGTTTTCATGCAAATCCGAGACGGTGACCAAACTTTCATTCTTTTGACCTCCAAATAGTCCTCATTGCGTTTGTAGCCGTTTAGTGCAAAAATGAATAAATCTGGAATAACTATTTGGCATTTTTTATTCCTCATGAAAAAAGGAGTGGGTATGTTGGTTTTCATGCAAATCCGAGACGGCGACCAAACTTTCATTCTTTTGACCTCCAAATAGTCCACATTGCGTTTGTAGCTGTTTAGTCCCAAAATGGATGAATATGGAATAGCTATTTGGCATTTCGGATTCCTCTTGAAAAATGGAGAGGGTATGTTGGTTTTCATGCAAATCCGAGACGGTGACCAAACTTTCATTCTTTTGACCTCCAAATAGTCCACATTGCGTTTGTAGCCGTTTAGTGCCAAAATGAATAAATCTGGAATAACTATTTGGCATTTCGGATTCCTCTTGAAAAATGGAGAGGGTATGTTGGTTTTCATGCAAATCCGAGACGGTGACCAAACTTTCATTCTTTTGACCTCCAAATAGTCCACATTGCGTTTGTAGCCGTTTAGTCCTAAAATGAATAAATCTGGAATAACTATTTGGCATTTCGGATTCCTCATGAAAAATGGAGTGGGTATGTTGGTTTTCATGCAAATCCGAGACGGTGACCAAAATTTCATACTTTTGACCTCCAAATAGTCCACAATGCGTTTGTAGCCGTTTAGTCCCAAAATCGATGAATATGTAATAGCTATTTGGCATTTCGGATTCCTCTTGAAAAATGGAGTGGGTATGTTGGTTTTCATGCAAATCCGAGACGGCGACCAAACCTTCATACTTTTGACCTCCAAATTGTCCACATTGCGTTTGTAGCCGTTTAGTGCCAAAATGGATAAATCTGGAATAACTATTTGGCATTTTGGATTCTTCATGAAAAATGGAGAGGGTATGTTGGTTTTCATGCAAATCCGAGACGGTGACCAAACTTTCATTCTTTTGACCTCCAAATAGTCCTCATTGCGTTTGTAGCCGTTTAGTGCAAAAATGAATAAATCTGGAATAACTATTTGGCATTTTTTATTCCTCATGAAAAAAGGAGTGGGTATGTTGGTTTTCATGAAAATCCGAGACGGCGACCAAACTTTCATTCTTTTGACCTCCAAATAGTCCACATTGCGTTTGTATCTGTTTAGTCCCAAAATGGATGAATATGGAATAGCTATTTGGCATTTCGGATTCCTCTTGAAAAATGGAGAGGGTATGTTGGTTTTCATGCAAATCCGAGACGGTGACCAAACTTTCATTCTTTTGACCTCCAAATAGTCCACATTGCGTTTGTAGCCGTTTAGTCCTAAAATGAATAAATCTGGAATAACTATTTGGCATTTCGGATTCCTCATGAAAAATGGAGTGGGTATGTTGGTTTTCATGCAAATCCGAGACGGTGACCAAACTTTCATACTTTTGACCTCCAAATAGTCCACATTGCGTTTGTAGCCGTTTAGTGCCAAAATGGATGAATATGGAATAGCTAGTTGGGATTTCGGATTCTTCATGAAAAATGGAGTGGGTATGTTGGTTTTCATGCAAATCCGAGACGGTGACCAAACTTTCATTCTTTTGACCTCCAAATAGTCCTCATTGCGTTTGTAGCCGTTTAGTGCAAAAATGAATAAATCTGGAATAACTATTTGGCATTTTTTATTCCTCATGAAAAAAGGAGTGGGTATGTTGGTTTTCATGCAAATCCGAGACGGCGACCAAACTTTCATTCTTTTGACCTCCAAATAGTCCACATTGCGTTTGTAGCTGTTTAGTCCCAAAATGGATGAATATGGAATAGCTATTTGGCATTTCGGATTCCTCTTGAAAAATGGAGAGGGTATGTTGGTTTTCATGCAAATCCGAGACGGCGACCAAACTTTCATTCTTTTGACCTCCAAATAGTCCACATTGCGTTTGTATCTGTTTAGTCCCAAAATGGATGAATATGGAATAGCTATTTGGCATTTCGGATTCCTCTTGAAAAATGGAGAGGGTATGTTGGTTTTCATGCAAATCCGAGACGGTGACCAAACTTTCATTCTTTTGACCTCCAAATAGTCCACATTGCGTTTGTAGCCGTTTAGTCCTAAAATGAATAAATCTGGAATAACTATTTGGCATTTCGGATTCCTCATGAAAAATGGAGTGGGTATGTTGGTTTTCATGCAAATCCGAGACGGTGACCAAACTTTCATACTTTTGACCTCCAAATAGTCCACATTGCGTTTGTAGCCGTTTAGTGCCAAAATGGATGAATATGGAATAGCTAGTTGGGATTTCGGATTCTTCATGAAAAATGGAGTGGGTATGTTGGTTTTCATGCAAATCCGAGACGGTGACCAAACTTTCATTCTTTTGACCTCCAAATAGTCCACATTGGGTTTGTAGCCGTTTAGTCCCTAAATGAATAAATCTGGAATAACTATTTGGCATTTTTTATTCCTCATGAAAAATGAAGTGGGTATGTTGGTTTTCATGCAAATCCGAGACGGCGACCAAACTTTCATTCTTTTGACCTCCAAATAGTCCACATTGCGTTTGTAGCCGTTTAGTCCCAAAATGGATGAATATGGAATAGCTATTTGGCATTTTGGATTCCTCTTGAAAAATGGAGAGGGTATGTTGGTTTTCATGCAAATCCGAGACGGCGACCAAACCTTCATACTTTTGACCTCCAAATTGTCCACATTGCGTTTGTAGCCGTTTAGTGCCAAAATGGATAAATCTGGAATAACTATTTGGCATTTTGGATTCTTCATGAAAAATGGAGAGGGTATGTTGGTTTTCATGCAAATCCGAGACGGTGACCGAACTTTCATTCTTTTGACCTCCAAATAGTCCTCATTGCGTTTGTAGCCGTTTAGTGCAAAAATGAATAAATCTGGAATAACTATTTGGCATTTTTTATTCCTCATGAAAAAAGGAGTGGGTATGTTGGTTTTCATGCAAATCCGAGACGGCGACCAAACTTTCATTCTTTTGACCTCCAAATAGTCCACATTGCGTTTGTATCTGTTTAGTCCCAAAATGGATGAATATGGAATAGCTATTTGGCATTTCGGATTCCTCTTGAAAAATGGAGAGGGTATGTTGGTTTTCATGCAAATCCGAGACGGTGACCAAACTTTCATTCTTTTGACCTCCAAATAGTCCACATTGCGTTTGTAGCCGTTTAGTCCTAAAATGAATAAATCTGGAATAACTATTTGGCATTTCGGATTCCTCATGAAAAATGGAGTGGGTATGTTGGTTTTCATGCAAATCCGAGACGGTGACCAAACTTTCATACTTTTGTCCTCCAAATAGTCCACATTGCGTTTGTAGCCGTTTAGTGCCAAAATGGATGAATATGGAATAGCTAGTTGGGATTTCGGATTCTTCATGAAAAATGGAGTGGGTATGTTGGTTTTCATGCAAATCCGAGACGGTGACCAAACTTTCATTCTTTTGACCTCCAAATAGTCCACATTGCGTTTGTAGCCGTTTAGTCCCTAAATGAATAAATCTGGAATAACTATTTGGCATTTTTTATTCCTCATGAAAAATGAAGTGGGTATGTTGGTTTTCATGCAAATCCGAGACGGCGACCAAACTTTCATTCTTTTGACCTCCAAATAGTCCACATTGCGTTTGTAGCCGTTTAGTCCCAAAATGGATGAATATGGAATAGCTATTTGGCATTTTGGATTCCTCTTGAAAAATGGAGAGGGTATGTTGGTTTTCATGCAAATCCGAGACGGTGACCAAACTTTCATTCTTTTGACCTCCAAATAGTCCACATTGCGTTTGTAGCCGTTTCGTGCCAAAATGGATGAATATGGAATAGCTAGTTGGCATTTCGGATTCCTCTTGAAAAATGGAGAGGGTATGTTGGTTTTCATGCAAATCCGAGACGGCGACCAAACTTTCATTCTTTTGACCTCCAAATAGTCCACATTGCGTTTGTAGCCGTTTAGTCCTAAAATGAATAAATCTGGAATAACTATTTGGCATTTCGGATTCCTCATGAAAAATGGAGTGGGTATGTTGGTGTTCATGCAAATCCCAGACGGTGACCAAACTTTCATACTTTTGACCTCCAAATAGTCCACATTGCGTTTGTAGCCGTTTCGTGCCAAAATGGATAAATCTGGAATAACTATTTGCCATTTTGGATTCCTCATGAAAAATGGAGTGGAAATGTTGGTTTACATGCAAATCCGAGACAGTGACCAAACTTTCATACTTTTGACCACCAAATAGTACACATTACCTTTGTAGCCGTTTAGTGCCAAAATGGATGAATATGCAATAGCTAGTTGGCATTTCGGATTCCTCATGAAAAATGGAGTGGGTATGTTGGTCTTCATGCAAATCCGAGACGGTGACCAAACTTTCATACTTTTGACCTCCAAATAGTCCACATTGCATTTGTAGCCGTTTCGGGCCAAAATGGATGAATATGGAATAGCTATTTGGCATTTTGAATTCCTCATGAAAAATGGAGTGGGTATGGTGGTTTTCATGCAAATCCGAGACGGTGACCAAAATTTCAAACTTTTGACCTCCAAATATAGTCCACATTGCGTTTGTAGCCGTTTAGTGCCAAAATGGATAAATCTAGAATAACTATTTGGCATTTTGGATTCCACATGAAAAATGGAGTGGGTATGTTGGTTTTCATGTAAATCCGAGACGGTGACCGAACTTTCATTCTTTTGACCTCCAAATAGTCCTCATTGCGTTTGTAGCCGTTTAGTGCAAAAATGAATAAATCTGGAATAACTATTTGGCATTTTTTATTCCTCATGAAAAAAGGAGTGGGTATGTTGGTTTTCATGCAAATCCGAGACGGCGACCAAACTTTCATTCTTTTGACCTCCAAATAGTCCACATTGCGTTTGTATCTGTTTAGTCCCAAAATGGATGAATATGGAATAGCTATTTGGCATTTCGGATTCCTCTTGAAAAATGGAGAGGGTATGTTGGTTTTCATGCAAATCCGAGACGGTGACCAAACTTTCATTCTTTTGACCTCCAAATAGTCCACATTGCGTTTGTAGCCGTTTAGTCCTAAAATGAATAAATCTGGAATAACTATTTGGCATTTCGGATTCCTCATGAAAAATGGAGTGGGTATGTTGGTTTTCATGCAAATCCGAGACGGTGACCAAACTTTAATTCTTTTGACCTTAAATTAGACCAAATCACGTTTGTGACAGTTCATTTCCAAAATGGATTAATCTGGAAAAACTATTCGGCATTTTGCATTCCTCGTGAAAAATGGAGTGGGTATGATGGTTTTCTTGAAATCCGAGACGGCGACCAAACTTTCATTCTTTTGACCTCCAAATAGTCCACATTGCGTTTGTAGCCGTTTAGTGCCAAAATGGATAAATCTGGAATAACTATTTGGCATTTAGGATTCCTCATGAAAAATGGAGTGGAAATGTTGGTTTTCATGCAAATCCGAGACGGTGACCAAACTTTCATACTTTTGACCTCCAAATAGTCCACATTGCGTTTGTAGCCGTTTAGTGCCAAAATGGATAAATCTGGAATAACTAATTGCCATTGTGGATTCCTCATGAAAAATGGAGTGGAAATGTTGGTTTACATGCAAATCCGAGACGGTGACCAAACTTTCATACTTTTGACCTCCAAATAGTACACATTACCTTTGTAGCCGTTTAGTGCCAAAATGGATGAATATGCAATAGCTAGTTGGCATTTCGGATTCCTCATGAAAAATGGAGTGGGTATGTTGGTCTTCATGCAAATCCGAGACGGTGACCAAACTTTCATACTTTTGACCTCCAAATAGTCCTCATTGCTTTTGTAGCCGTTTAGTCCCAAAATGGATGAATATGGAATAGCTATTTGGCATTTTGAATTCCTCATGAAAAATGGAGTGGGTATGGTGGTTTTCATGCAAATCCGAGATGGTGACCAAAATTTCAAACTTTTGACCTCCAAATAGTCCACATTGCGTTTGTAGCCGTTTAGTGCCAAAATGGATAAATCTCGAATAACTATTTTGCATTTTGGATTCCTCATGAAAAATGGAGTGGGTATGTTGGTTTTCATGCAAATCCGAGACGGTGACCAAACTTTCATACTTTTGACCTCCAAATAGTCCATATTGCGTTTGTAGCTGTTTAGTCCCAAAATGGATGAATATAGAATAGCTATTTGGCATTTCGGATTCCTCTTGAAAAATGGAGTGGGTATGTTGGTTTTCATGCAAATCCGAGACGGTGACCAAACTATAATTCTTTTTACCTTAAATTAGACCAAATCGCATTTGTGGCAGTTCATTTCCAAAATGGATTAATGTGGAAAAACTATTTGGCATTTTGCATTCCTCATGAGAAATGGAGTGGGGATGATGGTTTTCTTGAAAATCCGAGACGGCGACCAAACTTTCATTCTTTTGACCTCCAAATAGTCCACATTGCGTTTGTAGCCGTTTAGTGCCAAAATGGATAAATCTAGAATAACTATTTGGCATTTTGGATTCCTCATGAAAAATGGAGTGGGTATGTTGGTTTTCATGTAAATCCGAGACGGTGACCGAACTTTCATTCTTTTGACCTCCAAATAGTCCTCATTGCGTTTGTAGCCGTTTAGTGCAAAAATGAATAAATCTGGAATAACTATTTGGCATTTTTTATTCCTCATGAAAAAAGGAGTGGGTATGTTGGTTTTCATGCAAATCCGAGACGGCGACCAAACTTTCATTCTTTTGACCTCCAAATAGTCCACATTGCGTTTGTATCTGTTTAGTCCCAAAATGGATGAATATGGAATAGCTATTTGGCATTTCGGATTCCTCTTGAAAAATGGAGAGGGTATGTTGGTTTTCATGCAAATCCGAGACGGTGACCAAACTTTCATTCTTTTGACCTCCAAATAGTCCACATTGCGTTTGTAGCCGTTTAGTCCTAAAATGAATAAATCTGGAATAACTATTTGGCATTTCGGATTCCTCATGAAAAATGGAGTGGGTATGTTGGTTTTCATGCAAATCCGAGACGGTGACCAAACTTTCATACTTTTGACCTCCAAATAGTCCACAATGCGTTTGTAGCCGTTTAGTCCCAAAATGAATAAATCTGGAATAACTATTTGGCATTTCGGATTCCTCATGAAAAATGGAGTGGGTATGATGGTTTTCATGCAAATCCGAGACGGCGACCAAACCTTCATACTTTTGACCTCCAAATTGTCCAC
The DNA here is from genome assembly GCA_963210345.1 of Inga oerstediana. Lineage (NCBI taxonomy): Eukaryota > Viridiplantae > Streptophyta > Magnoliopsida > Fabales > Fabaceae > Inga > Inga oerstediana. The sequence continues at coordinate 62,609,574 of OY723405.1, read as the reverse complement.
ATTGCGTTTGTAGCCGTTTAGTGCCAAAATGGATAAATCTGGAATAACTATTTGGCATTTTGGATTCCTCGTGAAAAATGGAGTGGGTATGTTGGTTTTCATGCAAATCCGAGACGGTGACCAAACTTTCATACTTTTGTCCTCCAAATAGTCCACATTGCGTTTGTAGCCGTTTAGTGCCAAAATGGATGAATATGGAATAGCTAGTTGGGATTTCGGATTCTTCATGAAAAATGGAGTGGGTATGTTGGTTTTCATGCAAATCCGAGACGGTGACCAAACTTTCATTCTTTTGACCTCCAAATAGTCCACATTGCGTTTGTAGCCGTTTAGTCCCTAAATGAATAAATCTGGAATAACTATTTGGCATTTTTTATTCCTCATGAAAAATGAAGTGGGTATGTTGGTTTTCATGCAAATCCGAGACGGCGACCAAACTTTCATTCTTTTGACCTCCAAATAGTCCACATTGCGTTTGTAGCCGTTTAGTCCCAAAATGGATGAATATGGAATAGCTATTTGGCATTTTGGATTCCTCTTGAAAAATGGAGAGGGTATGTTGGTTTTCATGCAAATCCGAGACGGTGACCAAACTTTCATTCTTTTGACCTCCAAATAGTCCACATTGCGTTTGTAGCCGTTTCGTGCCAAAATGGATGAATATGGAATAGCTAGTTGGCATTTCGGATTCCTCTTGAAAAATGGAGAGGGTATGTTGGTTTTCATGCAAATCCGAGACGGCGACCAAACTTTCATTCTTTTGACCTCCAAATAGTCCACATTGCGTTTGTAGCCGTTTAGTCCTAAAATGAATAAATCTGGAATAACTATTTGGCATTTCGGATTCCTCATGAAAAATGGAGTGGGTATGTTGGTTTTCATGCAAATCCCAGACGGTGACCAAACTTTCATACTTTTGACCTCCAAATAGTCCACATTGCGTTTGTAGCCGTTTCGTGCCAAAATGGATAAATCTGGAATAACTATTTGCCATTTTGGATTCCTCATGAAAAATGGAGTGGAAATGTTGGTTTACATGCAAATCCGAGACGGTGACCAAACTTTCATACTTTTGACCTCCAAATAGTACACATTACCTTTGTAGCCGTTTAGTGCCAAAATGGATGAATATGCAATAGCTAGTTGGCATTTCGGATTCCTCATGAAAAATGGAGTGGGTATGTTGGTCTTCATGCAAATCCGAGACGGTGACCAAACTTTCATACTTTTGACCTCCAAATAGTCCACATTGCATTTGTAGCCGTTTCGGGCCAAAATGGATGAATATGGAATAGCTATTTGGCATTTTGAATTCCTCATGAAAAATGGAGTGGGTATGGTGGTTTTCATGCAAATCCGAGACGGTGACCAAAATTTCAAACTTTTGACCTCCAAATAGTCCACATTGCGTTTGTAGCCGTTTAGTGCCAAAATGGATAAATCTAGAATAACTATTTGGCATTTTGGATTCCTCATGAAAAATGGAGTGGGTATGTTGGTTTTCATGCAAATCCGAGACGGTGACCAAACTTTCATACTTTTGACCTCCAAATAGTCCATATTGCGTTTGTAGCCGTTTAGTCCCAAAATGGATGAATATTGGTGCGAACCCACAAGGAAAGATCCCACGAACCCACAACCAATTCCAAAATATACACACCCCAAGAAAGCTAAACACAGATCGACGATCCACTTGAACCCTTGAACACGAAAGAACAAGGACCCGAAGTGTTGGAAAAACGCCACAAGGTTGATCAAGCCTTGATAAGTTTGTTAGTTCTAAAAAGAACCCTTAGAGAGAATCCACTCTCATGAAACAAAGTGCAGAAGTGCAAATTTCATTTATGATTCAAATCTGAATTGTCTTCTACAAATGAAGAAGCACCAAGTATTTATAGGAACCTAATTGTAGTAGGTGCAAATCTGAACATAGAAAATACAAATTGTAAAACCATGTGCTATGAAACCTAAAAGTCTAATACAATAAACACAAAAGTCTAATACAATCTAGAAGAAAGTTGAAAACTCAAATACAAATGCTTAAAGAAACAAAAAGTCAAATTGCCACCAACTCCTTGTTGATTTTCGCACACCTAACTTCAAGAAAATGTAATCAGCAAATTAAGGCTCAAAATGTGCTTATTTAGGCCCAAATGAGCCTCCCATGTGTAGTACTTGGTCCAAGCTCTTTAGTTCCAAGTTTGCAAGCCCAAAACTTGATCAATATCTCCATTTGCAGCCCATATGAAGTTAGTGACGTTTTCAGCATTTTTGTCAAGCTTTGATCCAATTGCTACTTGCTTTGTCCAAGTATCTTGCACTAGCTCATTTAATGCTTCCTTCATTTGTTTGGCTCATGCTCTTGTGATTGGTCCACTTGGTATTTGCAAAGGATCACTTGAATTTGACACAACTTGCTGGATCGCATCAAATATAGAATAGCTATTTGGCATTTCGGATTCCTCTTGAAAAATGGAGTGGGTATGTTGGTTTTCATACAAATCCGAGACGGTGACCAAACTATAATTCTTTTTACCTTAAATTAGACCAAATCGCATTTGTGGCAGTTCATTTCCAAAATGGATTAATGTGGAAAAACTATTTGGCATTTTGCATTCCTCATGAGAAATGGAGTGGGGATGATGGTTTTCTTGAAAATCCGAGACGGCGACCAAACATTCATTCTTTTGACCTCCAAATAGTCCACATTGCGTTTGTAGCCGTTTAGTGCCAAAATGGATAAATCTGGAATAACTATTTGGCATTTAGGATTCCTCATGAAAAATGGAGTGGAAATGTTGGTTTTCATGCAAATCCGAGACGGTGACCAAACTTTCATACTTTTGACCTCCAAATAGTCCACATTGCGTTTGTAGCCGTTTAGTGCCAAAATGGATAAATCTGGAATAACTAATTGCCATTGTGGATTCCTCATGAAAAATGGAGTGGAAATGTTGGTTTACATGCAAATCCGAGACGGTGACCAAACTTTCATACTTTTGACCTCCAAATAGTACACATTACCTTTGTAGCCGTTTAGTGCCAAAATGGATGAATATGCAATAGCTAGTTGGCATTTCGGATTCCTCATGAAAAATGGAGTGGGTATGTTGGTCTTCATGCAAATCCGAGACGGTGACCAAACTTTCATACTTTTGACCTCCAAATAGTCCACATTGCTTTTGTAGCCGTTTAGTCCCAAAATGGATGAATATGGAATAGCTATTTGGCATTTTGAATTCCTCATGAAAAATGGAGTGGGTATGGTGGTTTTCATGCAAATCCGAGACGGTGCCCAAACATTCATACTTTTAACCTCCAAATAGTTCACATTGCGTTTGTAGCAGTTTAGTGCCAAGATGGATAAGTATGGAATAACTACTTGTCAATTTGGATTCCTCATGAAAAATGGAGTGGGTATGATGGTTTTCTTGAAAATCCGAGACGGCGACCAAACTTTCATTCTTTTGACCTCCAAATAATCCACATTGCGTTTGTAGCCGTTTAGTGCCAAAATGGATAAATCTGGAATAACTATTTGCCATTTTGGATTCCTCATGAAAAATGGAGTGGAAATGTTGGTTTACATGCAAATCCGAGACGGTGACCAAACTTTCATACTTTTGACCTCCAAATAGTACACATTACCTTTGTAGCCGTTTAGTGCCAAAATGGATGAATATGCAATAGCTAGTTGGCATTTCGGATTCCTCATGAAAAATGGAGTGGGTATGTTGGTCTTCATGCAAATCCGAGACGGTGACCAAACTTTCATACTTTTGACCTCCAAATAGTCCTCATTGCTTTTGTAGCCGTTTAGTCCCAAAATGGATGAATATGGAATAGCTATTTGGCATTTTGAATTCCTCATGAAAAATGGAGTGGGTATGGTGGTTTTCATGCAAATCCGAGATGGTGACCAAAATTTCAAACTTTTGACCTCCAAATAGTCCACATTGCGTTTGTAGCCGTTTAGTGCCAAAATGGATAAATCTCGAATAACTATTTTGCATTTTGGATTCCTCATGAAAAATGGAGTGGGTATGTTGGTTTTCATGCAAATCCGAGACGGTGACCAAACTTTCATACTTTTGACCTCCAAATAGTCCATATTGCGTTTGTAGCTGTTTAGTCCCAAAATGGATGAATATGGAATAGCTATTTGGCATTTTGGATTCCTCTTGAAAAATGGAGAGGGTATGTTGGTTTTCATGCAAATCCGAGACGGTGACCAAACTTTCATTCTTTTGACCTCCAAATAGTCCACATTGCGTTTGTAGCCGTTTCGTGCCAAAATGGATGAATATGGAATAGCTAGTTGGCATTTCGGATTCCTCTTGAAAAATGGAGAGGGTATGTTGGTTTTCATGCAAATCCGAGACGGCGACCAAACTTTCATTCTTTTGACCTCCAAATAGTCCACATTGCGTTTGTAGCCGTTTAGTCCTAAAATGAATAAATCTGGAATAACTATTTGGCATTTCGGATTCCTCATGAAAAATGGAGTGGGTATGTTGGTTTTCATGCAAATCCCAGACGGTGACCAAACTTTCATACTTTTGACCTCCAAATAGTCCACATTGCGTTTGTAGCCGTTTCGTGCCAAAATGGATAAATCTGGAATAACTATTTGCCATTTTGGATTCCTCATGAAAAATGGAGTGGAAATGTTGGTTTACATGCAAATCCGAGACGGTGACCAAACTTTCATACTTTTGACCTCCAAATAGTACACATTACCTTTGTAGCCGTTTAGTGCCAAAATGGATGAATATGCAATAGCTAGTTGGCATTTCGGATTCCTCATGAAAAATGGAGTGGGTATGTTGGTCTTCATGCAAATCCGAGACGGTGACCAAACTTTCATACTTTTGACCTCCAAATAGTCCACATTGCATTTGTAGCCGTTTCGGGCCAAAATGGATGAATATGGAATAGCTATTTGGCATTTTGAATTCCTCATGAAAAATGGAGTGGGTATGGTGGTTTTCATGCAAATCCGAGACGGTGACCAAAATTTCAAACTTTTGACCTCCAAATAGTCCACATTGCGTTTGTAGCCGTTTAGTGCCAAAATGGATAAATCTAGAATAACTATTTGGCATTTTGGATTCCTCATGAAAAATGGAGTGGGTATGTTGGTTTTCATGCAAATCCGAGACGGTGACCAAACTTTCATACTTTTGACCTCCAAATAGTCCATATTGCGTTTGTAGCCGTTTAGTCCCAAAATGGATGAATATTGGTGCGAACCCACAAGGAAAGATCCCACGAACCCACAACCAATTCCAAAATATACACACCCCAAGAAAGCTAAACACAGATCGACGATCCACTTGAACCCTTGAACACGAAAGAACAAGGACCCGAAGTGTTGGAAAAACGCCACAAGGTTGATCAAGCCTTGATAAGTTTGTTAGTTCTAAAAAGAACCCTTAGAGAGAATCCACTCTCATGAAACAAAGTGCAGAAGTGCAAATTTCATTTATGATTCAAATCTGAATTGTCTTCTACAAATGAAGAAGCACCAAGTATTTATAGGAACCTAATTGTAGTAGGTGCAAATCTGAACATAGAAAATACAAATTGTAAAACCATGTGCTATGAAACCTAAAAGTCTAATACAATAAACACAAAAGTCTAATACAATCTAGAAGAAAGTTGAAAACTCAAATACAAATGCTTAAAGAAACAAAAAGTCAAATTGCCACCAACTCCTTGTTGATTTTCGCACACCTAACTTCAAGAAAATGTAATCAGCAAATTAAGGCTCAAAATGTGCTTATTTAGGCCCAAATGAGCCTCCCATGTGTAGTACTTGGTCCAAGCTCTTTAGTTCCAAGTTTGCAAGCCCAAAACTTGATCAATATCTCCATTTGCAGCCCATATGAAGTTAGTGACGTTTTCAGCATTTTTGTCAAGCTTTGATCCAATTGCTACTTGCTTTGTCCAAGTATCTTGCACTAGCTCATTTAATGCTTCCTTCATTTGTTTGGCTCATGCTCTTGTGATTGGTCCACTTGGTATTTGCAAAGGATCACTTGAATTTGACACAACTTGCTGGATCGCATCAAATATAGAATAGCTATTTGGCATTTCGGATTCCTCTTGAAAAATGGAGTGGGTATGTTGGTTTTCATACAAATCCGAGACGGTGACCAAACTATAATTCTTTTTACCTTAAATTAGACCAAATCGCATTTGTGGCAGTTCATTTCCAAAATGGATTAATGTGGAAAAACTATTTGGCATTTTGCATTCCTCATGAGAAATGGAGTGGGGATGATGGTTTTCTTGAAAATCCGAGACGGCGACCAAACATTCATTCTTTTGACCTCCAAATAGTCCACATTGCGTTTGTAGCCGTTTAGTGCCAAAATGGATAAATCTGGAATAACTATTTGGCATTTAGGATTCCTCATGAAAAATGGAGTGGAAATGTTGGTTTTCATGCAAATCCGAGACGGTGACCAAACTTTCATACTTTTGACCTCCAAATAGTCCACATTGCGTTTGTAGCCGTTTAGTGCCAAAATGGATAAATCTGGAATAACTAATTGCCATTGTGGATTCCTCATGAAAAATGGAGTGGAAATGTTGGTTTACATGCAAATCCGAGACGGTGACCAAACTTTCATACTTTTGACCTCCAAATAGTACACATTACCTTTGTAGCCGTTTAGTGCCAAAATGGATGAATATGCAATAGCTAGTTGGCATTTCGGATTCCTCATGAAAAATGGAGTGGGTATGTTGGTCTTCATGCAAATCCGAGACGGTGACCAAACTTTCATACTTTTGACCTCCAAATAGTCCACATTGCTTTTGTAGCCGTTTAGTCCCAAAATGGATGAATATGGAATAGCTATTTGGCATTTTGAATTCCTCATGAAAAATGGAGTGGGTATGGTGGTTTTCATGCAAATCCGAGACGGTGCCCAAACATTCATACTTTTAACCTCCAAATAGTTCACATTGCGTTTGTAGCAGTTTAGTGCCAAGATGGATAAGTATGGAATAACTACTTGTCAATTTGGATTCCTCATGAAAAATGGAGTGGGTATGATGGTTTTCTTGAAAATCCGAGACGGCGACCAAACTTTCATTCTTTTGACCTCCAAATAATCCACATTGCGTTTGTAGCCGTTTAGTGCCAAAATGGATAAATCTGGAATAACTATTTGCCATTTTGGATTCCTCATGAAAAATGGAGTGGAAATGTTGGTTTACATGCAAATCCGAGACGGTGACCAAACTTTCATACTTTTGACCTCCAAATAGTACACATTACCTTTGTAGCCGTTTAGTGCCAAAATGGATGAATATGCAATAGCTAGTTGGCATTTCGGATTCCTCATGAAAAATGGAGTGGGTATGTTGGTCTTCATGCAAATCCGAGACGGTGACCAAACTTTCATACTTTTGACCTCCAAATAGTCCACATTGCATTTGTAGCCGTTTCGGGCCAAAATGGATGAATATGGAATAGCTATTTGGCATTTTGAATTCCTCATGAAAAATGGAGTGGGTATGGTGGTTTTCATGCAAATCCGAGACGGTGACCAAAATTTCAAACTTTTGACCTCCAAATAGTCCACATTGCGTTTGTAGCCGTTTAGTGCCAAAATGGATAAATCTAGAATAACTATTTGGCATTTTGGATTCCTCATGAAAAATGGAGTGGGTATGTTGGTTTTCATGCAAATCCGAGACGGTGACCAAACTTTCATACTTTTGACCTCCAAATAGTCCATATTGCGTTTGTAGCCGTTTAGTCCCAAAATGGATGAATATTGGTGCGAACCCACAAGGAAAGATCCCACGAACCCACAACCAATTCCAAAATATACACACCCCAAGAAAGCTAAACACAGATCGACGATCCACTTGAACCCTTGAACACGAAAGAACAAGGACCCGAAGTGTTGGAAAAACGCCACAAGGTTGATCAAGCCTTGATAAGTTTGTTAGTTCTAAAAAGAACCCTTAGAGAGAATCCACTCTCATGAAACAAAGTGCAGAAGTGCAAATTTCATTTATGATTCAAATCTGAATTGTCTTCTACAAATGAAGAAGCACCAAGTATTTATAGGAACCTAATTGTAGTAGGTGCAAATCTGAACATAGAAAATACAAATTGTAAAACCATGTGCTATGAAACCTAAAAGTCTAATACAATAAACACAAAAGTCTAATACAATCTAGAAGAAAGTTGAAAACTCAAATACAAATGCTTAAAGAAACAAAAAGTCAAATTGCCACCAACTCCTTGTTGATTTTCGCACACCTAACTTCAAGAAAATGTAATCAGCAAATTAAGGCTCAAAATGTGCTTATTTAGGCCCAAATGAGCCTCCCATGTGTAGTACTTGGTCCAAGCTCTTTAGTTCCAAGTTTGCAAGCCCAAAACTTGATCAATATCTCCATTTGCAGCCCATATGAAGTTAGTGACGTTTTCAGCATTTTTGTCAAGCTTTGATCCAATTGCTACTTGCTTTGTCCAAGTATCTTGCACTAGCTCATTTAATGCTTCCTTCATTTGTTTGGCTCTTGCTCTTGTGATTGGTCCACTTGGTATTTGCAAAGGATCACTTGAATTTGACACAACTTGCTGGATCGCATCAAATATAGAATAGCTATTTGGCATTTCAGATTCCTCTTGAAAAATGGAGTGGGTATGTTGGTTTTCATGCAAATCCGAGACGGTGACCAAACTATAATTCTTTTTACCTTAAATTAGACCAAATCGCATTTGTGGCAGTTCATTTCCAAAATGGATTAATGTGGAAAAACTATTTGGCATTTTGCATTCCTCATGAGAAATGGAGTGGGGATGATGGTTTTCTTGAAAATCCGAGACGGCGACCAAACATTCATTCTTTTGACCTCCAAATAGTCCACATTGCGTTTGTAGCCGTTTAGTGCCAAAATGGATAAATCTGGAATAACTATTTGGCATTTAGGATTCCTCATGAAAAATGGAGTGGAAATGTTGGTTTTCATGCAAATCCGAGACGGTGACCAAACTTTCATACTTTTGACCTCCAAATAGTCCACATTGCGTTTGTAGCCGTTTAGTGCCAAAATGGATAAATCTGGAATAACTAATTGCCATTGTGGATTCCTCATGAAAAATGGAGTGGAAATGTTGGTTTACATGCAAATACGAGACGATGACCAAACTTTCATACTTTTGACCTCCAAATAGTACACATTACCTTTGTAGCCGTTTAGTGCCAAAATGGATGAATATGCAATAGCTAGTTGGCATTTCGGATTCCTCATGAAAAATGGAGTGGGTATGTTGGTCTTCATGCAAATCCGAGACGGTGACCAAACTTTCATACTTTTGACCACCAAATAGTCCACATTGCTTTTGTAGCCGTTTAGTCCCAAAATGGATGAATATGGAATAGCTATTTGGCATTTTGAATTCCTCATGAAAAATGGAGTGGGTATGGTGGTTTTCATGCAAATCCGAGATGGTGACCAAAATTTCAAACTTTTGACCTCCAAATAGTCCACATTGCGTTTGTAGCCGTTTAGTGCCAAAATGGATAAATCTCGAATAACTATTTGGCATTTTGGATTCCTCATGAAAAATGGAGTGGGTATGTTGGTTTTCATGCAAATCCGAGACGGTGACCAAACTTTCATACTTTTGACCTCCAAATAGTCCATATTGCGTTTGTAGCGGTTTAGTCCCAAAATGGATGAATATAGAATAGCTATTTGGCATTTCGGATTCCTCTTGAAAAATGTAGTGGGTATGTTGGTTTTCATGCAAATCCGAGACGGTGACCAAACTATAATTCTTTTTACCTTAAATTAGACCAAATCGCATTTGTGGCAGTTCATTTCCAAAATGGATTAATGTGGAAAAACTATTTGGCATTTTGCATTCCTCATGAGAAATGGAGTGGGGATGATGGTTTTCTTGAAAATCCGAGACGGCGACCAAACTTTCATTCTTTTGACCTCCAAATAGTCCACATTGCGTTTGTAGCCGTTTAGTCCCAAAATGGATGAATATGGAATAGCTATTTGGCATTTCGGATTCCTCTTGAAAAATGGAGTGGGTATGTTGGTTTTCATGCAAATCCGAGACGGTGACCAAACTTTCATACTTTTGACCTCCAAATAGTCCACATTGCGTTTGTAGCCCTTTAGTCCCAAAATGGATGAATATGGAATAGCTATTTGGCATTTCGGATTCCTCTTGAAAAATGGAGTGGGTATGTTGGTTTTCATGCAAATCCGAGACGGTGACCAAACTTTAATTCTTTTGACCTTAAATTAGACCAAATCACGTTTGTGACAGTTCATTTCAAAAATGGATTAATCTGGAAAAACTATTCGGTATTTTGCATTCCTCATGAAAAATGGAGTGGGTATGATGGTTTTCTTGAAATCCGAGACGGTGACCAAACTTTCATTCTTTTGACCTCCAAATAGTCCACATTGCGTTTGTAGCCGTTTAGTGCCAAAATGGATGAATATGGAATAGCTAGTTGGCATTTCGGATTCCTCTTGAAAAATGGAGTGGGTATGTTGGTTTTCATGCAAATCCGAGACGGTGACCAAACTTTAATTCTTTTGACCTGAATTAGACCAAATCACGTTTGTGACAGTTCATTTCCAAAATGGATTAATCTGGAAAAACTATTCGGCATTTTGCATTCCTCATGAAAAATGGAGTGGGTATGATGGTTTTCTTGATATCCGAGACGGCGACCAAACTTTCATTCTTTTGACCTCCAAATAGTCCACATTGCGTTTGTAGCCGTTTAGTCCCAAAATGGATGAATATGGAATAGCTATTTGGCATTTTGCGTTCCTCATGAAAAATGGAGTGGGTATGTTGGTTTTCATGCAACTCCGAGACGGTGACCAAACTTTCATACTTTTGACCTCCAAATAGTCCACATTGCGTTTGTAGCCGTTTAGTCCCAAAATGGATGAATATGGAATAGCTATTTGGTATTTCGGATTCCTCTTGAAAAATGGAGTGGGTATGTTGGTTTTCATGCAAATCCGAGACGGTGACCAAACTTTAATTCTTTTGACCTTAAATTAGACCAAATCACGTTTGTGACAGTTCATTTCCAAAATGGATTAATCTGGAAAAACTATTCGGCATTTTGCATTCCTCGTGAAAAATGGAGTGGGTATGATGGTTTTCTTGAAATCCGAGACGGCGACCAAACTTTCATTCTTTTGACCTCCAAATAGTCCACATTGCGTTTGTAGCCGTTTAGTCCCAAAATGGATGAATATGGAATAGCTATTTGGCATTTCGGATTCCTCTTGAAAAATGGAGTGGGTATGTTGGTTTTCATGCAAATCCGAGACGGTGACCAAACTTTCATACTTTTGACCTCCAAATAGTCCACATTGCGTTTTTAGCCCTTTAGTCCCAAAATGGATGAATATGGAATAGCTATTTGGCATTTCGGATTCCTCTTGAAAAATGGAGTGGGTATGTTGGTTTTCATGCAAATCCGAGACGGTGACCAAACTTTAATTCTTTTGACCTCCAAATAGGCCACATTGCGTTTGTAGCCGTTTAGTCCCCAAAATGGATTAATCTGGAATAATTATTTGGCATTTTGGATTCCTCATGAAAAATGGAGTGGGTATGTTGGTTTTCATGCAAATCCGAGACGGTGACCAAACTTTCATTCTTTTGACCTCCAAATAGGCCACATTGCGTTTGTAGCCGTTTAGTCCCCAAAATGGATTAATCTGGAATAACTATTTGGCATTTTGAATTCCTCATGAAAAATGGAGTGGGTATGATGGTTTTCTTGAAATCCGAGACGGCGACCAAAATTTCATACTTTTGACCTCCAAATAGTCCACATTGCGTTTGTAGCCGTTTAGTGCAAAAATGATTAAATCTGGAATAACTATTTGGCATTTTTTATTCCTCATGAAAAATGGAGTGGGTATGTTGGTTTTCATGCAAATCCGACACGGTGACCAAACTTTCATACATTTGACCTCCAAATAGTCCACATTGCGTTTGTAGCCGTTTAGTCCCAAAATGGATGAATATATAAAAGCTATTTGGCATTTTGGATTCCTCATGAAAAATGGAGTGGGTATGTTGGTTTTCATGCAAATCCGAGACGGTGACCAAAATTTCATACTTTTGACCTCCAAATAGTCCACATTGCGTTTGTAGTCGTTTAGTGCCAAAGTGGATGAATTTGGAATAGCTATTTGGCATTTCGGATTCCTCTTGAAAAATGGAGTGGGTATGTTGGTTTTCATGCAAATCCGAGACGGTGACCAAAATTTCATACTTTTGACCTCCAAATAGTCCACATTGCGTTTGAAGCCGTTTAGTGCCAAAATTGATGAATATAGAATAGCTAGTTGGCATTTCGGATTCCTCATGAAATATGGAGTGGGTATTTTGGTTTTCATTCAAATCCGAGACGGTGACCAAAGTTTCATACTTTTGACCTCCAAATAGTCCACATTGCGTTTGTAGCCGTTTAGTGCCAAAATGGATGAATATAGAATAGCTAGTTGGCATTTCGGATTCCTCATGAAAAATGGAGTGGGTATGTTGGTTTTCATGCAAATCCGAGACGGTGACCAAACTTTCATACTTTTGACCTCCAAATAGTCCACATTGCGTTTGTAGCCGTTTAGGGCCAAAATGGACGAATATGGAATAGCTATTTGGCATTTTGGATTCCTCTTGAAAAATGGAGTGGGTATTTTGGTTTTCATGGAAATCCAAGACGGTGACCAAAATTTCATACTTTTGACCTCCAAATAGTCCACATTGCGTTTGTAGCCGTTTAGTGGCAAAATGGATAAATCTGGAATAACTATTTGGCATTTTGGATTCCTCATGAAAAATGGAGTGGGTATGTTGGTTTTCATGCAAATCCGAGACGGTGACCAAACTTTCATACTTTTGACCTCCAAATAGTCCATATTGCGTTTGTAGCCGTTTAGTGCCAAAATGGATGAATATATAGAATAGCTATTTGGCATTTCGGATTCCTCTTGAAAAATGGAGTGGGTATGTTGGTTTTCATGCAAATCCGAGACGGGGACCAAACTTTAATTCTTTTGACCTCCAAATTGTCCACATTGCGTTTGTAGCCGTTTAATGCCAAAATGGATAAATCTGGAATAACTATTTGGCATTTTGGATTCTTCATGAAAAATGGAGAGGGTATGTTGGTTTTCATGCAAATCCGAGACGGTGACCAAACTTTCATTCTTTTGACCTCCAAATAATCCTCATTGCGTTTGTAGCCGTTTAGTGCAAAAATGAATAAATCTGGAATAACTATTTGGCATTTTTTATTCCTCATGAAAAAAGGAGTGGGTATGTTGGTTTTCATGCAAATCCGAGATGGCGACCAAACTTTCATTCTTTTGACCTCCAAATAGTCCACATTGCGTTTGTACCTGTTTAGTCCCAAAATGGATGAATATGGAATAGCTATTTGGCATTTCGGATTCCTCTTGAAAAATGGAGAGGGTATGTTGGTTTTCATGCAAATCCGAGACGGTGACCAAACTTTCATACTTTTGACCTCCAAATAGTCCACATTGCGTTTGTAGCCGTTTAGAGCCAAAATGGATGAATATGGAATAGCTAGTTGGCATTTCGGATTCCTCATGAAAAATGGAGTGGGTATGTTGGTTTTCATGCAAATCCGAGACGGTGACCAAACTTTCATACTTTTGACCTCCAAATAGTCCACATTGCGTTTGTAGCCGTTTAGGGCCAAAATGGATGAATCTGGAATAGCTATTTGGCAATTTGGATTCCTCATGAAAAATGGAGTGGGTATGTTGGTTTTCATGTAAATCCGAGACGGTGACCAAAATTTCATACTTTTGACCTCCAAATAGTCCACATTGCGTTTGTAGCCGTTTAGGGCCAAAATGGATGAATATGGAATAGCTATTTGACATTTTGGGTTCCTTATGAAAAATGGAGTGGGTATGTTGGTTTTCATGCAAATCCGAGACGGTGACCAAAATTTCATACTTTTGACCTCCAAATAGTCCACATTGCGTTTGAAGCCGTTTAGTGCCAAAATTGATGAATATAGAATAGCTAGTTGGCATTTCGGATTCCTCATGAAATATGGAGTGGGTATGTTGGTTTTCTTTCAAATCCGAGACGGTGACCAAAGTTTCATACTTTTGACCTCCAAATAGTCCACATTGCGTTTGTAGCCGTTTAGTGCCAAAATGGATGAATATGGAATAGCTAGTTGGCATTTCGGATTCCTCATGAAAAATGGAGTGGGTATGTTGGTTTTCATGCAAATCCGAGACGGTGACCAAACTTTCATTCTTTTGACCTCCAAATAGTCCACATTGCGTTTGTAGCCGTTTAGTCCCAAAATGGATAAATCTGGAATAACTATTTAGCATTTTGGATCCCTCATGAAAAATGGAGTGGGTATGTTTGTTTTCATACAAATCGGAGACGGTGACCAAACTTTCATACTTTTGACCTCCAAATAGTCCATATTGCGTTTGTAGCCGTTTAGTGCCAAAATGGATGAATATATAGAATAGCTATTTGGCATTTCGGATTCCTCTTGAAAAATGGAGTGGGTATGTTGGTTTTCATGCAAATCCGAGACGGTGACCAAACTTTCATTCTTTTGACCTCCAAATAATCCTCATTGCGTTTGTAGCCGTTTAGTGCAAAAATGAATAAATCTGGAATAACTATTTGGCATTTTTTATTCCTCATGAAAAAAGGAGTGGGTATGTTGGTTTTCATGCAAATCCGAGACGGCGACCAAACTTTCATTCTTTTGACCTCCAAATAGTCCACATTGCGTTTGTACCTGTTTAGTCCCAAAATGGATGAATATGGAATAGCTATTTGGCATTTCGGATTCCTCTTGAAAAATGGAGAGGGTATGTTGGTTTTCATGCAAATCCGAGACGGTGACCAAACTTTCATACTTTTGACCTCCAAATAGTCCACATTGCGTTTGTAGCCGTTTAGAGCCAAAATGGATGAATATGGAATAGCTAGTTGGCATTTCGGATTCCTCATGAAAAATGGAGTGGGTATGTTGGTTTTCATGCAAATCCGAGACGGTGACCAAACTTTCATACTTTTGACCTCCAAATAGTCCACATTGCGTTTGTAGCCGTTTAGGGCCAAAATGGATGAATATGGAATAGCTATTTGGCATTTTGGATTCCTCATGAAAAATGGAGTGGGTATGTTGGTTTTCATGTAAATCCGAGACGGTGACCAAAGTTTCATTCTTTTGACCTCCAAATAGTCCACATTGCGTTTGTACCTGTTTAGTCCCAAAATGGATGAATATGGAATAGCTATTTGGCATTTCGGATTCCTCTTGAAAAATGGAGAGGGTATGTTGGTTTTCATGCAAATCCGAGACGGTGACCAAACTTTCATTCTTTTGACCTCCAAATAGTCCACATTGCGTTTGTAGCCGTTTAGTGCAAAAATGAATAAATCTGGAATAACTATTTGGCATTTTTTATTCCTCATGAAAAAAGGAGTGGGTATGTTGGTTTTCATGCAAATCCGAGACGGCGACCAAACTTTCATTCTTTTGACCTCCAAATAGTCCACATTGCGTTTGTACCTGTTTAGTCCCAAAATGGATGAATATGGAATAGCTATTTGGCATTTCGGATTCCTCTTGAAAAATGGAGAGGGTATGTTGGTTTTCATGCAAATCCGAGACGGTGACCAAACTTTCATTCTTTTGACCTCCAAATAGTCCACATTGCGTTTGTAGCCGTTTAGTGCCAAAATGAATAAATCTGGAATAACTATTTGGCATTTCGGATTCCTCTTGAAAAATGGAGAGGGTATGTTGGTTTTCATGCAAATCCGAGACGGTGACCAAACTTTCATTCTTTTGACCTCCAAATAGTCCACATTGCGTTTGTAGCCGTTTAGTCCTAAAATGAATAAATCTGGAATAACTATTTGGCATTTCGGATTCCTCATGAAAAATGGAGTGGGTATGTTGGTTTTCATGCAAATCCGAGACGGTGACCAAAATTTCATACTTTTGACCTCCAAATAGTCCACAATGCGTTTGTAGCCGTTTAGTCCCAAAATCGATGAATATGTAATAGCTATTTGGCATTTCGGATTCCTCTTGAAAAATGGAGTGGGTATGTTGGTTTTCATGCAAATCCGAGACGGCGACCAAACCTTCATACTTTTGACCTCCAAATTGTCCACATTGCGTTTGTAGCCGTTTAGTGCCAAAATGGATAAATCTGGAATAACTATTTGGCATTTTGGATTCCTCATGAAAAATGGAGTGGGTATGTTTGTTTTCATACAAATCGGAGACGGTGACCAAACTTTCATACTTTTGACCTCCAAATAGTCCATATTGCGTTTGTAGCCGTTTAGTGCCAAAATGGATGAATATATAGAATAGCTATTTGGCATTTCGGATTCCTCTTGAAAAATGGAGTGGGTATGTTGGTTTTCATGCAAATCCGAGACGGGGACCAAACTTTAATTCTTTTGACCTCCAAATTTTCCACATTGCGTTTGTAGCCGTTTAGTGCCAAAATGGATAAATCTGGAATAACTATTTGGCATTTTGGATTCTTCATGAAAAATGGAGAGGGTATGTTGGTTTTCATGCAAATCCGAGACGGTGACCAAACTTTCATTCTTTTGACCTCCAAATAATCCTCATTGCGTTTGTAGCCGTTTAGTGCAAAAATGAATAAATCTGGAATAACTATTTGGCATTTTTTATTCCTCATGAAAAAAGGAGTGGGTATGTTGGTTTTCATGCAAATCCGAGACGGCGACCAAACTTTCATTCTTTTGACCTCCAAATAGTCCACATTGCGTTTGTACCTGTTTAGTCCCAAAATGGATGAATATGGAATAGCTATTTGGCATTTCGGATTCCTCTTGAAAAATGGAGAGGGTATGTTGGTTTTCATGCAAATCCGAGACGGTGACCAAACTTTCATACTTTTGACCTCCAAATAGTCCACATTGCGTTTGTAGCCGTTTAGAGCCAAAATGGATGAATATGGAATAGCTAGTTGGCATTTCGGATTCCTCATGAAAAATGGAGTGGGTATGTTGGTTTTCATGCAAATCCGAGACGGGGACCAAACTTTCATACTTTTGACCTCCAAATAGTCCACATTGCGTTTGTAGCCGTTTAGGGCCAAAATGGATGAATATGGAATAGCTATTTGGCATTTTGGATTCCTCATGAAAAATGGAGTGGGTATGTTGGTTTTCATGTAAATCCGAGACGGTGACCAAAGTTTCATTCTTTTGACCTCCAAATAGTCCACATTGCGTTTGTACCTGTTTAGTCCCAAAATGGATGAATATGGAATAGCTATTTGGCATTTCGGATTCCTCTTGAAAAATGGAGAGGGTATGTTGGTTTTCATGCAAATCCGAGACGGTGACCAAACTTTCATTCTTTTGACCTCCAAATAGTCCACATTGCGTTTGTAGCCGTTTAGTGCAAAAATGAATAAATCTGGAATAACTATTTGGCATTTTTTATTCCTCATGAAAAAAGGAGTGGGTATGTTGGTTTTCATGCAAATCCGAGACGGCGACCAAACTTTCATTCTTTTGACCTCCAAATAGTCCACATTGCGTTTGTACCTGTTTAGTCCCAAAATGGATGAATATGGAATAGCTATTTGGCATTTCGGATTCCTCTTGAAAAATGGAGAGGGTATGTTGGTTTTCATGCAAATCCGAGACGGTGACCAAACTTTCATTCTTTTGACCTCCAAATAGTCCACATTGCGTTTGTAGCCGTTTAGTGCCAAAATGAATAAATCTGGAATAACTATTTGGCATTTCGGATTCCTCTTGAAAAATGGAGAGGGTATGTTGGTTTTCATGCAAATCCGAGACGGTGACCAAACTTTCATTCTTTTGACCTCCAAATAGTCCACATTGCGTTTGTAGCCGTTTAGTCCTAAAATGAATAAATCTGGAATAACTATTTGGCATTTCGGATTCCTCATGAAAAATGGAGTGGGTATGTTGGTTTTCATGCAAATCCGAGACGGTGACCAAAATTTCATACTTTTGACCTCCAAATAGTCCACAATGCGTTTGTAGCCGTTTAGTCCCAAAATCGATGAATATGTAATAGCTATTTGGCATTTCGGATTCCTCTTGAAAAATGGAGTGGGTATGTTGGTTTTCATGCAAATCCGAGACGGCGACCAAACCTTCATACTTTTGACCTCCAAATTGTCCACATTGCGTTTGTAGCCGTTTAGTGCCAAAATGGATAAATCTGGAATAACTATTTGGCATTTTGGATTCCTCATGAAAAATGGAGTGGGTATGTTTGTTTTCATGCAAATCGGAGGCGGTGACCAAACTTTCATACTTTTGACCTCCAAATAGTCCATATTGCGTTTGTAGCCGTTTGGTGCCAAAATGGATGAATATATAGAATAGCTATTTGGCATTTCGGATTCCTCTTGAAAAATGGAGTGGGTATGTTGGTTTTCATGTAAATCCGAGACGATGACCAAACTATAATTCTGTTTACCTTAAATTAGACCAAATCGCCTTTGTGGCAGTTCATTTCCAAAATGGATTAATGTGGAAAAACTATTTGGCATTTTCCATTCCTCATGAGAAATGGAGTGGGTATGATGGTTTTCTTGAATATCCAAGACGGCGACCAAACTTCATTCTTTTGACCTCCAAATACTCCACATTGCATTCGTAGCCGTTTAGTCCCAAAATGGATGAATATGGAATAGCTATTATGCATTTCGGATTCCTCTTGAAAAATGGAGTGGGTATGTTGGTTTTCATGCAAATCCGAGACGGTGACCAAACTTTCATACTTTTGACCACCAAATAGTCCATATTGCGTTTGTAGCCGTTTAGTACCAAAATGGATGAATATAGAATAGCTATTTGGCATTTCGGATTCCTCTTGAAAAATGGAGTGGGTAAGTTGGTTTTCATGCAAATCCGAGACGGTGACCAAACTATAATTCTTTTTACCTTAAATTAGACCAAATCGCATTTGTGGCAGTTCATTTCCAAAATGGATTAATGTGGAAAAACTATTTGGCATTTTGCATTCCTCATGAGAAATGGAGTGTGGAAGATGGTTTTCTTGAAAATCCGAGACGGCGATCAAACTTTCATTCTATTGACCTCCAAATAGTCCACATTGCGTTTGCAGCCTTTTAGTGCCAAAATGGATAAATCTGGAATAACTATTTTGCATTTTGGATTCCTCATGAAAAATGGAGTGGGTATGTTGGTTTTCATGCAAATCCGAGACGGTGACCAAAATTTCATACTTTTGACCTCCAAATAGTCCACATTGCGTTTGTAGCAGTTTAGTGCCAAGATGGATAAGTCTGGAATAACTACTTGGCAATTTGGATTCCTCTTGAAAAATGGAGTGGGTATGATGGTTTTCATGCAAATCCGAGACGGCGACCAAACCTTCATACTTTTGACCTCCAAATTGTCCACATTGCGTTTGTAGCCGTTTAGTGCCAAAATGGATAAATCTGGAATAACTATTTGGCATTTTGGATTCCTCTTGAAAAATGGAGTGGGTATGTTGGTTTTCATGCAAATCCGAGACGGTGACCAAACTTTCATTCTTTTGACCTCCAAATAGTCCACATTGCGTTTGTAGCCGTTTAGTGCCAAAATGGATAAATCTGGAATAACTATTTAGCTTTTTTTATTCCTCATGAAAAATGGAGTGGGTATGTTGGTTTTCATGCAAATCCGAGAGGGTGACCAAACTTTCATACTTTTGACCTCCAAATAGTCCATATTGCGTTTGTAGCCGTTTAGTCCCAAAATGGATGAATATAGAATAGCTATTTGGCATTTCGGATTCCTCTTGAAAAATGGAGTGGGTATGTTGGTTTTCATGCAAATCCGAGACGGTGACCAAACTATAATTCTTTTTACCTTAAATTAGACCAAATCGCATTTGTGGCAGTTCATTTCCAAAATGGATTAATGTGGAAAAACTATTTGGCATTTTGCATTCCTCATGAGAAATGGAGTGGGGAAGATGGTTTTCTTGAAAATCTGAGACGGCGATCAAACTTTCATTCTTTTGACCTCCAAATAGTCCACATTGCGTTTGTAGCCTTTTAGTGCCAAAATGGATAAATCTGGAATAACTATTTGGCATTTTGGATTCCTCATGAAAAATGGAGTGGGTATGTTGGTTTTCATGCAAATCCGAGACGGTGACCAAAATTTCATACTTTTGACCTCCAAATAGTCCACATTGCGTTTGTAGTTGTTTAGTGCCAAAATGGATGAATATGGAATAGCTATTTGGCATTTCGGATTCCTCTTGAAAAATGGAGTGGGTATGTTGGTTTTCATGCAAATCCGAGACGGTGACCAAAATTTCATACTTTTGACATCCAAATAGTCCACATTGCGTTTGTAGCCGTTTAGTGCCAAAATGGAAAAATCTGGAATAACTATTTGGCATTTTGGATTCCTCATGAAAAATGGAGTGGGTAAGTTGGTTTTCATGCAAATCCGAGACGGTGACCAAACTATAATTCTTTTTACCTTAAATTAGACCAAATCGCATTTGTGGCAGTTCATTTCCAAAATGGATTAATGTGGAAAAACTATTTGGCATTTTGCATTCCTCATGAGAAATGGAGTGTGGAAGATGGTTTTCTTGAAAATCCGAGACGGCGATCAAACTTTCATTCTATTGACCTCCAAATAGTCCACATTGCGTTTGCAGCCTTTTAGTGCCAAAATGGATAAATCTGGAATAACTATTTTGCATTTTGGATTCCTCATGAAAAATGGAGTGGGTATGTTGGTTTTCATGCAAATCCGAGACGGTGACCAAAATTTCATACTTTTGACCTCCAAATAGTCCACATTGCGTTTGTAGCAGTTTAGTGCCAAGATGGATAAGTCTGGAATAACTACTTGGCAATTTGGATTCCTCTTGAAAAATGGAGTGGGTATGATGGTTTTCATGCAAATCCGAGACGGCGACCAAACCTTCATACTTTTGACCTCCAAATTGTCCACATTGCGTTTGTAGCCGTTTAGTGCCAAAATGGATAAATCTGGAATAACTATTTGGCATTTTGGATTCCTCTTGAAAAATGGAGTGGGTATGTTGGTTTTCATGCAAATCCGAGACGGTGACCAAACTTTCATTCTTTTGACCTCCAAATAGTCCACATTGCGTTTTTAGCCGTTTAGTGCCAAAATGGATAAATCTGGAATAACTATTTAGCTTTTTTTATTCCTCATGAAAAATGGAGTGGGTATGTTGGTTTTCATGCAAATCCGAGACGGTGACCAAACTTTCATACTTTTGACCTCCAAATAGTCCATATTGCGTTTGTAGCCGTTTAGTCCCAAAATGGATGAATATAGAATAGCTATTTGGCATTTCGGATTCCTCTTGAAAAATGGAGTGGGTATGTTGGTTTTCATGCAAATCCGAGACGGTGACCAAACTATAATTCTTTTTACCTTAAATTAGACCAAATCGCATTTGTGGCAGTTCATTTCCAAAATGGATTAATGTGGAAAAACTATTTGGCATTTTGCATTCCTCATGAGAAATGGAGTGGGGAAGATGGTTTTCTTGAAAATCTGAGACGGCGATCAAACTTTCATTCTTTTGACCTCCAAATAGTCCACATTGCGTTTGTAGCCTTTTAGTGCCAAAATGGATAAATCTGGAATAACTATTTGGCATTTTGGATTCCTCATGAAAAATGGAGTGGGTATGTTGGTTTTCATGCAAATCCGAGACGGTGACCAAAATTTCATACTTTTGACCTCCAAATAGTCCACATAGCGTTTGTAGTTGTTTAGTGCCAAAATGGATGAATATGGAATAGCTATTTGGCATTTCGGATTCCTCTTGAAAAATGGAGTGGGTTTGTTGGTTTTCATGCAAATCCGAGACGGTGACCAAAATTTCATACTTTTGACATCCAAATAGTCCACATTGCGTTTGTAGCCGTTTAGTGCCAAAATGAAAAATTCTGGAATAACTATTTGGCATTTTGGATTCCTCATGAAAAATGGAGTGGGTATGTTGGTTTTCATGCAAATCCGAGACGGTGACCAAACTTTCATACTTTTGACCTCCAAATAGTCCACATTGCGTTTGTAGCCGTTTAGTGCCAAAATGGATGAATATGGAATAGCTAGTTGGCATTTCGGATTCCTCATGAAAAATGGAGTGGGTATGTTGGTTTTCATGCAAATCCGAGACGGTGACCAAACTTTCATACTTTTGACCTCCAAATAGTCCACATTGCGTTTTTAGCCGTTTAGTGCCAAAATGGATAAATCTGGAATAACTATTTGGCATTTTGGATTCCTCATGAAAAATGGAGTGGGTATGTTCGTTTTCATGCAAATCCGAGACGGTGGCCAAAATTTCATACTTTTGACTTCCAAATAGTCCACATTGTGTTTGTAGCCGTTTAGTGCCAAAATGGATAAATCTGGAATAACTATTTGGCATTTGGGATTCCTCATGAAAAATGGAGTGGGTATGTTGGTTTTCATGTAAATCCGAGACGGTGACCAAACTTTCATACTTTTGACCTCCAAATAGTCCATATTGCGTTTGTAGCCGTTTAGTCCCAAAATGGATGAATATGGAATAGCTATTTGGCATTTCGGATTCCTCTTGAAATATGGAGTATGTAAGTTGGTTTTCATGCAAATCCGAGACGGTGACCAAACTTTCATACTTTTGACCTCCAAATAGTCCACATTGCGTTTGTAGCCGTTTAGTCCCAAAATGGATGAATATGGAATAGCTATTTGGCATTTCGGATTCCTCTTGAAAAATGGAGTGGGTATGTTGGTTTTCATGCAAATCCGAGACGGTGACCAAACTTTAATTCTTTTGACCTCCAAATTGTCCACATTGCGTTTGTAGCCGTATAGTGCCAAAATGGATAAATCTGGAATAACTATTTGGCATTTTGGATTCCTCATGAAAAATGGAGTGGGTATGTTGGTTTTCATGCAAATCCGAGACGGTGACCAAACTTACATACTTTTGACCTCCAAATAGTCCATATTGCGTTTGTAGCCGTTTAGTCCCAAAATTGATGAATATAGAATAGCTATTTGGCATTTCGGATTCCTCTTGAAAAATGGAGTGGGTATGTTGGTTTTCATGCAAATCCGAGACGGTGACCAAACTATAATTCTTTTTACCTTAAATTAGACCAAATCGCATTTGTGGCAGTTCATTTCCAAAATGGATTAATGTGGAAAAACTATTTGGCATTTTGCATTCCTCATGAGAAATGGAGTGGGGAAGATGGTTTTCTTGAAAATCCGAGACGGCGATCAAACTTTCATTCTTTTGACCTCCAAATAGTCCACATTGCGTTTGTAGCCTTTTAGTGCCAAAATGGATAAATCTGGAATAACTATTTGGCATTTTGGATTCCTCATGAAAAATGGAGTGGGTATGTTGGTTTTCATGCAAATCCGAGACGGTGACCAAAATTTCATACTTTTGACCTCCAAATAGTCCACATTGCGTTTGTAGTCGTTTAGTGCCAAAATGGATGAATATGGAATAGCTATTTGGCATTTCGGATTCCTCTTGAAAAATGGAGTGGGTATGTTGGTTTTCATGCAAATCCGAGACGGTGACCAAAATTTTGTACTTTTGACCTCCAAATAGTCCACATTGCGTTTGTAGCCGTTTAGTGCCAAAATGGAAAAATCTGGAATAACTATTTGGCATTTTGGATTCCTCATGAAAAATGGAGTGGGTATGTTGGTTTTCATGCAAATCCGAGACGGTGACCAAACTTTCATACTTTTGACCTCCAAATAGTCCACATTGCGTTTGTAGCCGTTTAGTGCCAAAATGGATGAATATGGAATAGCTAGTTGGCATTTCGGATTCCTCATGAAAAATGGAGTGGGTATGTTGGTTTTCATGCAAATCCGAGACGGTGACCAAACTATAATTCTTTTTACCTTAAATTAGACCAAATCGCATTTGTGGCAGTTCATTTCCAAAATGGATTAATGTGGAAAAACTATTTGGCATTTTGCATTCCTCATGAGAAATGGAGTGGGGAAGATGGTTTTCTTGAAAATCTGAGACGGCGATCAAACTTTCATTCTTTTGACCTCCAAATAGTCCACATTGCGTTTGTAGCCTTTTAGTGCCAAAATGGATAAATCTGGAATAACTATTTGGCATTTTGGATTCCTCATGAAAAATGGAGTGGGTATGTTGGTTTTCATGCAAATCCGAGACGGTGACCAAAATTTCATACTTTTGACCTCCAAATAGTCCACATAGCGTTTGTAGTTGTTTAGTGCCAAAATGGATGAATATGGAATAGCTATTTGGCATTTCGGATTCCTCTTGAAAAATGGAGTGGGTTTGTTGGTTTTCATGCAAATCCGAGACGGTGACCAAAATTTCATACTTTTGACATCCAAATAGTCCACATTGCGTTTGTAGCCGTTTAGTGCCAAAATGAAAAATTCTGGAATAACTATTTGGCATTTTGGATTCCTCATGAAAAATGGAGTGGGTATGTTGGTTTTCATGCAAATCCGAGACGGTGACCAAACTTTCATACTTTTGACCTCCAAATAGTCCACATTGCGTTTGTAGCCGTTTAGTGCCAAAATGGATGAATATGGAATAGCTAGTTGGCATTTCGGATTCCTCATGAAAAATGGAGTGGGTATGTTGGTTTTCATGCAAATCCGAGACGGTGACCAAACTTTCATACTTTTGACCTCCAAATAGTCCACATTGCGTTTGTAGCCGTTTAGTGCCAAAATGGATGAATATGGAATAGCTAGTTGGCATTTCGGATTCCTCATGAAAAATGGAGTGGGTATGTTGGTTTTCATGCAAATCCGAGACGGAGACCATACTTTCATTCTTTTGACGTCCAAATAGTCCACATTGCGTTTGTAGCCATTTAGTACCAAAATGGATAAATCTGGAATAACTATTTGGCATTTTGGATTCCTCATGAAAAATGGAGTGGGTATGTTGGTTTTCATGCAAATCCGAGACGGTGACCAAAATTTCGTACTTTTGACCTCCAAATAGTCCACATTGCGTTTGTAGCCGTTTAGTGCCAAAATGGAAAAATCTGGAATAACTATTTGGCATTTTGTATTCCTCATGAAAAATGGAGTGGGGTATGTTGGTTTTCATGCAAATCCGAGACGGTGACCAAACTTTCATACTTTTGACCTCCAAATAGTCCACATTGCGTTTGTAGCCGTTTAGTGCCAAAATGGATGAATATGGAATAGCTAGTTGGCATTTCGGATTCCTCATGAAAAATGGAGTGGGTATGTTGGTTTTCATGCAAATCCGAGACGGAGACCATACTTTCATTCTTTTGACCTCCAAATAGTCCACATTGCGTTTGTAGCCATTTAGTACCAAAATGGATAAATCTGGAATAACTATTTGGCATTTTGGATTCCTCATGAAAATTGGAGTGGGTATGTTGGTTTTCATGCAAATCCGAGACGGAGACCAAACTTTCATACTTTTGACCTCCAAATAGTCCACATTGCGTTTGTAGCCGTTTAGTGCCAAAATGGATGAATATGGAATAGCTAGTTGGCATTTCGGATTCCTCATGAAAAATGGAGTGGGTATGTTGGTTTTCATGCAAATCCGAGACGGAGACCATACTTTCATTCTTTTGACCTCCAAATAGTCCACATTGCGTTTGTAGCCATTTAGTACCAAAATGGATAAATCTGGAATAACTATTTGGCATTTTGGATTCCTCATGAAAAATGGAGTGGGTATGTTGGTTTTCATGCAAATCCGAGACGGTGACCAAAATTTCGTACTTTTGACCTCCAAATAGTCCACATTGCGTTTGTAGCCGTTTAGTGCCAAAATGGAAAAATCTGGAATAACTATTTGGCATTTTGGATTCCTCATGAAAAATGGAGTGGGTATGTTGGTTTTCATGCAAATCCGAGACGGTGACCAAACTTTCATACTTTTGACCTCCAAATAGTCCATATTGCGTTTGTAGCCGTTTAGTCCCAAAATGGATGAATATGGAATAGCTATTTGGCATTTCGGATTCCTCTTGAAAAATGGAGTATGTAAGTTGGTTTTCATGCAAATCCGAGACGGTGACCAAACTTTCATACTTTTGACCTCCAAATAGTCCACATTGCGTTTGTAGCCGTTTAGTCCCAAAATGGATGAATATGGAATAGCTATTTGGCATTTCGGATTCCTCTTGAAAAATGGAGTGGGTATGTTGGTTTTCATGCAAATCCGAGACGGTGACCAAACTTTAATTCTTTTGACCTCCAAATTGTCCACATTGCGTTTGTAGCCGTATAGTGCCAAAATGGATAAATCTGGAATAACTGTTTGGCATTTTGGATTCCTCATGAAAAATGGAGTGGGGTATGTTGGTTTTCATGCAAATCCGAGACGGTGACCAAACTTTCATACTTTTGACCTCCAAATAGTCCACATTGCGTTTGTAGCCGTTTAGTGCCAAAATGGATGAATATGGAATAGCTAGTTGGCATTTCGGATTCCTCATGAAAAATGGAGTGGGTATGTTGGTTTTCATGCAAATCCGAGACGGAGACCATACTTTCATTCTTTTGACCTCCAAATAGTCCACATTGCGTTTGTAGCCATTTAGTACCAAAATGGATAAATCTGGAATAACTATTTGGCATTTTGGATTCCTCATGAAAAATGGAGTGGGTATGTTGGTTTTCATGCAAATCCGAGACGGTGACCAAAATTTCGTACTTTTGACCTCCAAATAGTCCACATTGCGTTTGTAGCCGTTTAGTGCCAAAATGGAAAAATCTGGAATAACTATTTGGCATTTTGGATTCCTCATGAAAAATGGAGTGGGTATGTTGGTTTTCATGCAAATCCGAGACGGTGACCAAACTTTCATACTTTTGACCTCCAAATAGTCCATATTGCGTTTGTAGCCGTTTAGTCCCAAAATGGATGAATATGGAATAGCTATTTGGCATTTCGGATTCCTCTTGAAAAATGGAGTATGTAAGTTGGTTTTCATGCAAATCCGAGACGGTGACCAAACTTTCATACTTTTGACCTCCAAATAGTCCACATTGCGTTTGTAGCCGTTTAGTCCAAAAATGGATGAATATGGAATAGCTATTTGGCATTTCGGATTCCTCTTGAAAAATGGAGTGGGTATGTTGGTTTTCATGCAAATCCGAGACGGTGACCAAACTTTAATTCTTTTGACCTCCAAATTGTCCACATTGCGTTTGTAGCCGTATAGTGCCAAAATGGATAAATCTGGAATAACTATTTGGCATTTTGGATTCCTCATAAAAAATGGAGTGGGTATGTTGGTTTTCATGCAAATCCGAGACGGTGACCAAACTTTCATACTTTTGACCTCCAAATAGTCCATATTGCGTTTGTAGCCGTTTAGTCCCAAAATTGATGAATATAGAATAGCTATTTGGCATTTCGGATTCCTCTTGAAAAATGGAGTGGGTATGTTGGTTTTCATGCAAATCCGAGACGGTGACCAAACTATAATTCTTTTTACCTTAAATTAGACCAAATCGCATTTGTGGCAGTTCATTTCCAAAATGGATTAATGTGGAAAAACTATTTGGCATTTTGCATTCCTCATGAGAAATGGAGTGGGGAAGATGGTTTTCTTGAAAATCCGAGACGGCGATCAAACTTTCATTCTTTTGACCTCCAAATAGTCCACATTGCGTTTGTAGCCTTTTAGTGCCAAAATGGATAAATCTGGAATAACTATTTGGCATTTTGGATTCCTCATGAAAAATGGAGTGGGTATGTTGGTTTTCATGCAAATCCGAGACGGTGACCAAAATTTCATACTTTTGACCTCCAAATAGTCCACATTGCGTTTGTAGTCGTTTAGTGCCAAAATGGATGAATATGGAATAGCTATTTGGCATTTCGGATTCCTCTTGAAAAATGGAGTGGGTATGTTGGTTTTCATGCAAATCCGAGACGGTGACCAAAATTTCGTACTTTTGACCTCCAAATAGTCCACATTGCGTTTGTAGCCGTTTAGTGCCAAAATGGAAAAATCTGGAATAACTATTTGGCATTTTGGATTCCTCATGAAAAATGGAGTGGGTATGTTGGTTTTCATGCAAATCCGAGACGGTGACCAAACTTTCATACTTTTGACCTCCAAATAGTCCACATTGCGTTTGTAGCCGTTTAGTGCCAAAATGGATGAATATGGAATAGCTAGTTGGCATTTCGGATTCCTCATGAAAAATGGAGTGGGTATGTTGGTTTTCATGCAAATCCGAGACGGTGACCAAACTTTCATACTTTTGACCTCCAAATAGTCCACATTGCGTTTGTAGCCGTTTAGGGCCAAAATGGATGAATATGGAATAGCTAATTGGCATTTTGGATTCCTCATGAAAAATGGAGTGGGTATGTTGGTTTTCATGCAAATCCGAGACGGAGACCATACTTTCATTCTTTTGACCTCCAAATAGTCCACATTGCGTTTGTAGCCATTTAGTACCAAAATGGATAAATCTGGAATAACTATTTGGCATTTTGGATTCCTCATGAAAAATGGAGTGGGTATGTTGGTTTTCATGCAAATCCTAGACGGTGACCAAAATTTCGTACTTTTGACTTCCAAATAGTCCACATTGCGTTTGTAGCCGTTTAGTGCCAAAATGGAAAAATCTGGAATAACTATTTGGCATTTTGGATTCCTCATGAAAAATGGAGTGGGTATGTTGGTTTTCATGCAAATCCGAGACGGTGACCAAAATTTCGTACTTTTGACCTCCAAATAGTCCACATTACGTTTGTAGCCGTTTAGTGCCAAAATGGAAAAATCTGGAATAACTATTTGGCATTTTGGATTCCTCATGAAAAATGGAGTGGGTATGTTGGTTTTCATGCAAATCCGAGACGGTGACCAAAATTTCACACTTTTGACCTCCAAATAGTCCACATTGCGTTTGTAGCCGTTTAGTGCCAAAATGGATAAATCTGGAATAACTATTTGGCATTTTGGATTCCTCATGAAAAATGGAGTGGGTATGTTGGTTTTCATGCAAATCCGAGACGGAGACCAAACTTTCATACTTTTGACCTCCAAATAGTCCACATTGCGTTTGTAGCCGTTTAGGGCCAAAATGGATGAATATGGAATAGCTAATTGGCATTTTGGATTCCTCATGAAAAATGGAGTGGGTATGTTGGTTTTCATGCAAATCCGAGACGGTGACCAAAATTTCACACTTTTGACCTCCAAATAGTCCACATTGCGTTTGTAGCGGTTTAGTGCCAAAATGGATAAATCTGGAATAACTATTTGGCATTTTGGATTCCTCATGAAAAATGGAGTGGGTATGTTGGTTTTCATGCAAATCCGAGACGGAGACCATACTTTCATTCTTTTGACCTCCAAATAGTCCACATTGCGTTTGTAGCCATTTAGTACCAAAATGGATAAATCTGGAATAACTATTTGGCATTTTGGATTCCTCATGAAAAATGGAGTGGGTATGTTGGTTTTCATGCAAATCCGAGACGGTGACCAAAATTTCGTACTTTTGACCTCCAAATAGTCCACATTGCGTTTGTAGCCGTTTAGTGCCAAAATGGAAAAATCTGGAATAACTATTTGGCATTTTGGATTCCTCATGAAAAATGGAGTGGGTATGTTGGTTTTCATGCAAATCCGAGACGGTGACCAAACTTTCATACTTTTGACCTCCAAATAGTCCACATTGCGTTTGTAGCCGTTTAGTGCCAAAATGGATGAATATGGAATAGCTAGTTGGCATTTCGGATTCCTCATGAAAAATGGAGTGGGTATGTTGGTTTTCATGCAAATCCGAGACGGAGACCATACTTTCATTCTTTTGACCTCCAAATAGTCCACATTGCGTTTGTAGCCGTTTAGTCCCAAAATGGATGAATATGGAATAGCTATTTGGCATTTCGGATTCCTCTTGAAAAATGGAGTGGGTATGTTGGTTTTCATGCAAATCCGAGACGGTGACCAAACTTTAATTCTTTTGACCTCCAAATTGTCCACATTGCGTTTGTAGCCGTATAGTGCCAAAATGGATAAATCTGGAATAACTATTTGGCATTTTGGATTCCTCATGAAAAATGGAGTGGGTAAGTTGGTTTTCATGCAAATCCGAGACGGTGACCAAACTTTCATACTTTTGACCTCCAAATAGTCCATATTGCGTTTGTAGCCGTTTAGTCCCAAAATTGATGAATATAGAATAGCTATTTGGCATTTCGGATTCCTCTTGAAAAATGGAGTGGGTATGTTGGTTTTCATGCAAATCCGAGACGGTGACCAAACTATAATTCTTTTTACCTTAAATTAGACCAAATCGCATTTGTGGCAGTTCATTTCCAAAATGGATTAATGTGGAAAAACTATTTGGCATTTTGCATTCCTCATTGGAAATGGAGGGGGGAAGATGGTTTTCTTGAAAATCCGAGACGGCGATCAAACTTTCATTCTTTTGACCTCCAAATAGTCCACATTGCGTTTGTAGCCTTTTAGTGCCAAAATGGATAAATCTGGAATAACTATTTGGCATTTTGGATTCCTCATGAAAAATGGAGTGGGTATGTTGGTTTTCATGCAAATCCGAGACGGTGACCAAAATTTCATACTTTTGACCTCCAAATAGTCCACATTGCGTTTGTAGTCGTTTAGTGCCAAAATGGATGAATATGGAATAGCTATTTGGCATTTCGGATTCCTCTTGAAAAATGGAGTGGGTATGTTGGTTTTCATGCAAATCCGAGACGGTGACCAAAATTTCGTACTTTTGACCTCCAAATAGTCCACATTTCGTTTGTAGCCGTTTAGTGCCAAAATGGAAAAATCTGGAATAACTATTTGGCATTTTGGATTCCTCATGAAAAATGGAGTGGGTATGTTGGTTTTCATGCAAATCCGAGACGGTGACCAAACTTTCATACTTTTGACCTCCAAATAGTCCACATTGCGTTTGTAGCCGTTTAGTGCCAAAATGGATGAATATGGAATAGCTAGTTGGCATTTCGGATTCCTCATGAAAAATGGA
Source organism: Inga oerstediana (assembly GCA_963210345.1). Taxonomy (NCBI): domain Eukaryota; kingdom Viridiplantae; phylum Streptophyta; class Magnoliopsida; order Fabales; family Fabaceae; genus Inga; species Inga oerstediana. Next base: position 62,578,433 of record OY723405.1, on the reverse strand, counting down.
GTGGGTATGTTGGTTTTCATGCAAATCCGAGACGGTGACCAAACTTTCATACTTTTGACCTCCAAATAGTCCACATTGCGTTTGTAGCCGTTTAGGGCCAAAATGGATGAATATGGAATAGCTAATTGGCATTTTGGATTCCTCATGAAAAATGGAGTGGGTATGTTGGTTTTCATGCAAATCCGAGACGGAGACCATACTTTCATTCTTTTGACCTCCAAATAGTCCACATTGCGTTTGTAGCCATTTAGTACCAAAATGGATAAATCTGGAATAACTATTTGGCATTTTGGATTCCTCATGAAAATTGGAGTGGGTATGTTGGTTTTCATGCAAATCCGAGACGGAGACCAAACGTTCATACTTTTGACCTCCAAATAGTCCACATTGCGTTTGTAGCTGTTTAGTGCCAAAATGGATAAATCTGGAATAACTATTTGGCATTTTGGATTCCTCATGAAAAATGGAGTGGGTATGTTGGTTTTCATGCAAATCCGAGACGGAGACCATACTTTCATTCTTTTGACCTCCAAATAGTCCACATTGCGTTTGTAGCCATTTAGTACCAAAATGGATAAATCTGGAATAACTATTTGGCATTTTGGATTCCTCATGAAAAATGGAGTGGGTATGTTGGTTTTCATGCAAATCCGAGACGGTGACCATAATTTCACACTTTTGACCTCCAAATAGTCCACATTGCGTTTGTAGCTGTTTAGTGCCAAAATGGATAAATCTGGAATAACTATTTGGCATTTTGGATTCCTCATGAAAAATGGAGTGGGTATGTTGGTGTTCATGCAAATCCGAGACGGAGACCATACTTTCATTCTTTTGACCTCCAAATAGTCCACATTGCGTTTGTAGCCATTTAGTACCAAAATGGATAAATCTGGAATAACTATTTGGCATTTTGGATTCCTCATGAAAAATGGAGTGGGTATGTTGGTTTTCATGCAAATCCGAGACGGTGACCAAAATTTCGTACTTTTGACCTCCAAATAGTCCACATTGCGTTTGTAGCCGTTTAGTGCCAAAATGGATAAATCTGGAATAACTATTTGGCATTTTGGATTCCTCATGAAAAATGGAGTGGGTATGTTGGTTTTCATGCAAATCCGAGACGGAGACCATACTTTCATTCTTTTGACCTCCAAATAGTCCACATTGCGTTTGTAGCCATTTAGTACCAAAATGGATAAATCTGGAATAACTATTTGGCATTTTGGATTCCTCATGAAAAATGGAGTGGGTATGTTGGTTTTCATGCAAATCCGAGACGGTGACCAAAATTTCGTACTTTTGACCTCCAAATAGTCCACATTGCGTTTGTAGCCGTTTAGTGCCAAAATGGATAAATCTGGAATAACTATTTGGCATTTTGGATTCCTCATGAAAAATGGAGTGGGTATGTTGGTTTTCATGCAAATCCGAGACGGTGACCAAACTTTCATACTTTTGACCTCCAAATAGTCCACATTGCGTTTGTAGCCGTTTTGTGCCAAAATGGATGAATATGGAATAGCTAGTTGGCATTTCGGATTCCTCATGAAAAATGGAGTGGGTATGTTGGTTTTCATGCAAATCCGAGACGGAGACCATACTTTCATTCTTTTGACCTCCAAATAGTCCACATTGCGTTTGTAGCCATTTAGTACCAAAATGGATAAATCTGGAATAACTATTTGGCATTTTGGATTCCTCATGAAAAATGGAGTGGGTATGTTGGTTTTCATGCAAATCCGAGACGGTGACCAAAATTTCGTACTTTTGACCTCCAAATAGTCCACATTGCGTTTGTAGCCGTTTAGTGCCAAAATGGAAAAATCTGGAATAACTATTTGGCATTTTGGATTCCTCATGAAAAATGGAGTGGGTATGTTGGTTTTCATGCAAATCCGAGACGGTGACCAAACTTTCATACTTTTGACCTCCAAATAGTCCACATTGCGTTTGTAGCCGTTTAGTGCCAAAATGGATGAATATGGAATAGCTAGTTGGCATTTCGGATTCCTCATGAAAAATGGAGTGGGTATGTTGGTTTTCATGCAAATCCGAGACGGTGACCAAACTTTCATACTTTTGACCTCCAAATAGTCCACATTGCGTTTGTAGCCGTTTAGGGCCAAAATGGATGAATATGGAATAGCTAATTGGCATTTTGGATTCCTCATGAAAAATGGAGTGGGTATGTTGGTTTTCTTGCAAATCCGAGACGGTGACCAAAATTTCACACTTTTGACCTCCAAATAGTCCACATTGCGTTTGTAGCCGTTTAGTGCCAAAATGGATAAATCTGGAATAACTATTTGGCATTTTGGATTCCTAATGAAAAATGGAGTGGGTATGTTGGTTTTCATGCAAATCCGAGACGGAGACCATACTTTCATTCTTTTGACCTCCAAATAGTCCACATTGCGTTTGTAGCCATTTAGTACCAAAATGGATAAATCTGGAATAACTATTTGGCATTTTGGATTCCTCATGAAAAATGGAGTGGGTATGTTGGTTTTCATGCAAATCCGAGACGGAGACCATACTTTCATTCTTTTGACCTCCAAATAGTCCACATTGCGTTTGTAGCCATTTAGTACCAAAATGGATAAATCTGGAATAACTATTTGGCATTTTGGATTCCTCATGAAAAATGGAGTGGGTATGTTGGTTTTCATGCAAATCCGAGACGGTGACCAAAATTTCGTACTTTTGACCTCCAAATAGTCCACATTGCGTTTGTAGCCGTTTAGTGCCAAAATGGATAAATCTGGAATAACTATTTGGCATTTTGGATTCCTCATGAAAAATGGAGTGGGTATGTTGGTTTTCATGCAAATCCGAGACGGTGACCAAACTTTCATACTTTTGACCTCCAAATAGTCCACATTGCGTTTGTAGCCGTTTTGTGCCAAAATGGATGAATATGGAATAGCTAGTTGGCATTTCGGATTCCTCATGAAAAATGGAGTGGGTATGTTGGTTTTCATGCAAATCCGAGACGGAGACCATACTTTCATTCTTTTGACCTCCAAATAGTCCACATTGCGTTTGTAGCCATTTAGTACCAAAATGGATAAATCTGGAATAACTATTTGGCATTTTGGATTCCTCATGAAAAATGGAGTGGGTATGTTGGTTTTCATGCAAATCCGAGACGGTGACCAAAATTTCGTACTTTTGACCTCCAAATAGTCCACATTGCGTTTGTAGCCGTTTAGTGCCAAAATGGAAAAATCTGGAATAACTATTTGGCATTTTGGATTCCTCATGAAAAATGGAGTGGGTATGTTGGTTTTCATGCAAATCCGAGACGGTGACCAAACTTTCATACTTTTGACCTCCAAATAGTCCACATTGCGTTTGTAGCCGTTTAGTGCCAAAATGGATGAATATGGAATAGCTAGTTGGCATTTCGGATTCCTCATGAAAAATGGAGTGGGTATGTTGGTTTTCATGCAAATCCGAGACGGTGACCAAACTTTCATACTTTTGACCTCCAAATAGTCCACATTGCGTTTGTAGCCGTTTAGGGCCAAAATGGATGAATATGGAATAGCTAATTGGCATTTTGGATTCCTCATGAAAAATGGAGTGGGTATGTTGGTTTTCTTGCAAATCCGAGACGGTGACCAAAATTTCACACTTTTGACCTCCAAATAGTCCACATTGCGTTTGTAGCCGTTTAGTGCCAAAATGGATAAATCTGGAATAACTATTTGGCATTTTGGATTCCTAATGAAAAATGGAGTGGGTATGTTGGTTTTCATGCAAATCCGAGACGGAGACCATACTTTCATTCTTTTGACCTCCAAATAGTCCACATTGCGTTTGTAGCCATTTAGTACCAAAATGGATAAATCTGGAATAACTATTTGGCATTTTGGATTCCTCATGAAAAATGGAGTGGGTATGTTGGTTTTCATGCAAATCCGAGACGGTGACCAAACTTTCATTCTTTTGACTTCCAAATAGTCCATATTGCGTTTGTAGCCATTTAGTACCAAAATGGATAAATCTGGAATAACTATTTGGCATTTTGGATTCCTCATGAAAAATGGAGTGGGTATGTTGGTTTTCAAGCAAATCCGAGACGGTGACCAAACTTTCATACTTTTGACCTCCAAATAGTCCACATTGCGTTTGTAGCCGTTTAGTGCCAAAATGGATGAATATGGAATAGCTAGTTGGCATTTCGGATTCCTCATGAAAAATGGAGTGGGTATGTTGGTTTTCATGCAAATCCGAGACGGTGACCAAACTTTCATACTTTTGACCTCCAAATAGTCCACATTGCGTTTGTAGCCGTTTAGGGCCAAAATGGATGAATATGGAATAGCTAATTGGCATTTTGGATTCCTCATGAAAAATGGAGTGGGTGTGTTGGTTTTCATGCAAATCCGAGACGGAGACCATACTTTCATTCTTTTGACCTCCAAATAGTCCACATTGCGTTTGTAGCCATTTAGTACCAAAATGGATAAATCTGGAATAACTATTTGGCATTTTGGATTCCTCATGAAAAATGGAGTGGGTATGTTGGTTTTCATGCAAATCCGAGACGGTGACCATAATTTCACACTTTTGACCTCCAAATAGTCCACATTGCGTTTGTAGCTGTTTAGTGCCAAAATGGATAAATCTGGAATAACTATTTGGCATTTTGGATTCCTCATGAAAAATGGAGTGGGTATGTTGGTGTTCATGCAAATCCGAGACGGAGACCATACTTTCATTCTTTTGACCTCCAAATAGTCCACATTGCGTTTGTAGCCATTTAGTACCAAAATGGATAAATCTGGAATAACTATTTGGCATTTTGGATTCCTCATGAAAAATGGAGTGGGTATGTTGGTTTTCATGCAAATCCGAGACGGTGACCAAAATTTCGTACTTTTGACCTCCAAATAGTCCACATTGCGTTTGTAGCCGTTTAGTGCCAAAATGGAAAAATCTGGAATAACTATTTGGCATTTTGGATTCCTCATGAAAAATGGAGTGGGTATGTTGGTTTTCATGCAAATCCGAGACGGTGACCAAACTTTCATACTTTTGACCTCCAAATAGTCCACATTGCGTTTGTAGCCGTTTAGTGCCAAAATGGATGAATATGGAATAGCTAGTTGGCATTTCGGATTCCTCATGAAAAATGGAGTGGGTATGTTGGTTTTCATGCAAATCCGAGACGGAGACCATACTTTCATTCTTTTGACCTCCAAATAGTCCACATTGCGTTTGTAGCCGTTTAGTCCCAAAATGGATGAATATGGAATAGCTATTTGGCATTTCGGATTCCTCTTGAAAAATGGAGTGGGTATGTTGGTTTTCATGCAAATCCGAGACGGTGACCAAACTTTAATTCTTTTGACCTCCAAATTGTCCACATTGCGTTTGTAGCCGTATAGTGCCAAAATGGATAAATCTGGAATAACTATTTGGCATTTTGGATTCCTCATGAAAAATGGAGTGGGTAAGTTGGTTTTCATGCAAATCCGAGACGGTGACCAAACTTTCATACTTTTGACCTCCAAATAGTCCATATTGCGTTTGTAGCCGTTTAGTCCCAAAATTGATGAATATAGAATAGCTATTTGGCATTTCGGATTCCTCTTGAAAAATGGAGTGGGTATGTTGGTTTTCATGCAAATCCGAGACGGTGACCAAACTATAATTCTTTTTACCTTAAATTAGACCAAATCGCATTTGTGGCAGTTCATTTCCAAAATGGATTAATGTGGAAAAACTATTTGGCATTTTGCATTCCTCATTGGAAATGGAGGGGGGAAGATGGTTTTCTTGAAAATCCGAGACGGCGATCAAACTTTCATTCTTTTGACCTCCAAATAGTCCACATTGCGTTTGTAGCCTTTTAGTGCCAAAATGGATAAATCTGGAATAACTATTTGGCATTTTGGATTCCTCATGAAAAATGGAGTGGGTATGTTGGTTTTCATGCAAATCCGAGACGGTGACCAAAATTTCATACTTTTGACCTCCAAATAGTCCACATTGCGTTTGTAGTCGTTTAGTGCCAAAATGGATGAATATGGAATAGCTATTTGGCATTTCGGATTCCTCTTGAAAAATGGAGTGGGTATGTTGGTTTTCATGCAAATCCGAGACGGTGACCAAAATTTCGTACTTTTGACCTCCAAATAGTCCACATTTCGTTTGTAGCCGTTTAGTGCCAAAATGGAAAAATCTGGAATAACTATTTGGCATTTTGGATTCCTCATGAAAAATGGAGTGGGTATGTTGGTTTTCATGCAAATCCGAGACGGTGACCAAACTTTCATACTTTTGACCTCCAAATAGTCCACATTGCGTTTGTAGCCGTTTAGTGCCAAAATGGATGAATATGGAATAGCTAGTTGGCATTTCGGATTCCTCATGAAAAATGGAGTGGGTATGTTGGTTTTCATGCAAATCCGAGACGGTGACCAAACTTTCATACTTTTGACCTCCAAATAGTCCACATTGCGTTTGTAGCCGTTTAGGGCCAAAATGGATGAATATGGAATAGCTAATTGGCATTTTGGATTCCTCATGAAAAATGGAGTGGGTATGTTGGTTTTCATGCAAATCCGAGACGGAGACCATACTTTCATTCTTTTGACCTCCAAATAGTCCACATTGCGTTTGTAGCCATTTAGTACCAAAATGGATAAATCTGGAATAACTATTTGGCATTTTGGATTCCTCATGAAAATTGGAGTGGGTATGTTGGTTTTCATGCAAATCCGAGACGGAGACCAAACGTTCATACTTTTGACCTCCAAATAGTCCACATTGCGTTTGTAGCTGTTTAGTGCCAAAATGGATAAATCTGGAATAACTATTTGGCATTTTGGATTCCTCATGAAAAATGGAGTGGGTATGTTGGTTTTCATGCAAATCCGAGACGGAGACCATACTTTCATTCTTTTGACCTCCAAATAGTCCACATTGCGTTTGTAGCCATTTAGTACCAAAATGGATAAATCTGGAATAACTATTTGGCATTTTGGATTCCTCATGAAAAATGGAGTGGGTATGTTGGTTTTCATGCAAATCCGAGACGGTGACCATAATTTCACACTTTTGACCTCCAAATAGTCCACATTGCGTTTGTAGCTGTTTAGTGCCAAAATGGATAAATCTGGAATAACTATTTGGCATTTTGGATTCCTCATGAAAAATGGAGTGGGTATGTTGGTGTTCATGCAAATCCGAGACGGAGACCATACTTTCATTCTTTTGACCTCCAAATAGTCCACATTGCGTTTGTAGCCATTTAGTACCAAAATGGATAAATCTGGAATAACTATTTGGCATTTTGGATTCCTCATGAAAAATGGAGTGGGTATGTTGGTTTTCATGCAAATCCGAGACGGTGACCAAAATTTCGTACTTTTGACCTCCAAATAGTCCACATTGCGTTTGTAGCCGTTTAGTGCCAAAATGGATAAATCTGGAATAACTATTTGGCATTTTGGATTCCTCATGAAAAATGGAGTGGGTATGTTGGTTTTCATGCAAATCCGAGACGGAGACCATACTTTCATTCTTTTGACCTCCAAATAGTCCACATTGCGTTTGTAGCCATTTAGTACCAAAATGGATAAATCTGGAATAACTATTTGGCATTTTGGATTCCTCATGAAAAATGGAGTGGGTATGTTGGTTTTCATGCAAATCCGAGACGGTGACCAAAATTTCGTACTTTTGACCTCCAAATAGTCCACATTGCGTTTGTAGCCGTTTAGTGCCAAAATGGATAAATCTGGAATAACTATTTGGCATTTTGGATTCCTCATGAAAAATGGAGTGGGTATGTTGGTTTTCATGCAAATCCGAGACGGTGACCAAACTTTCATACTTTTGACCTCCAAATAGTCCACATTGCGTTTGTAGCCGTTTTGTGCCAAAATGGATGAATATGGAATAGCTAGTTGGCATTTCGGATTCCTCATGAAAAATGGAGTGGGTATGTTGGTTTTCATGCAAATCCGAGACGGAGACCATACTTTCATTCTTTTGACCTCCAAATAGTCCACATTGCGTTTGTAGCCATTTAGTACCAAAATGGATAAATCTGGAATAACTATTTGGCATTTTGGATTCCTCATGAAAAATGGAGTGGGTATGTTGGTTTTCATGCAAATCCGAGACGGTGACCAAAATTTCGTACTTTTGACCTCCAAATAGTCCACATTGCGTTTGTAGCCGTTTAGTGCCAAAATGGAAAAATCTGGAATAACTATTTGGCATTTTGGATTCCTCATGAAAAATGGAGTGGGTATGTTGGTTTTCATGCAAATCCGAGACGGTGACCAAACTTTCATACTTTTGACCTCCAAATAGTCCACATTGCGTTTGTAGCCGTTTAGTGCCAAAATGGATGAATATGGAATAGCTAGTTGGCATTTCGGATTCCTCATGAAAAATGGAGTGGGTATGTTGGTTTTCATGCAAATCCGAGACGGTGACCAAACTTTCATACTTTTGACCTCCAAATAGTCCACATTGCGTTTGTAGCCGTTTAGGGCCAAAATGGATGAATATGGAATAGCTAATTGGCATTTTGGATTCCTCATGAAAAATGGAGTGGGTATGTTGGTTTTCTTGCAAATCCGAGACGGTGACCAAAATTTCACACTTTTGACCTCCAAATAGTCCACATTGCGTTTGTAGCCGTTTAGTGCCAAAATGGATAAATCTGGAATAACTATTTGGCATTTTGGATTCCTAATGAAAAATGGAGTGGGTATGTTGGTTTTCATGCAAATCCGAGACGGAGACCATACTTTCATTCTTTTGACCTCCAAATAGTCCACATTGCGTTTGTAGCCATTTAGTACCAAAATGGATAAATCTGGAATAACTATTTGGCATTTTGGATTCCTCATGAAAAATGGAGTGGGTATGTTGGTTTTCATGCAAATCCGAGACGGTGACCAAACTTTCATTCTTTTGACTTCCAAATAGTCCATATTGCGTTTGTAGCCATTTAGTACCAAAATGGATAAATCTGGAATAACTATTTGGCATTTTGGATTCCTCATGAAAAATGGAGTGGGTATGTTGGTTTTCAAGCAAATCCGAGACGGTGACCAAACTTTCATACTTTTGACCTCCAAATAGTCCACATTGCGTTTGTAGCCGTTTAGTGCCAAAATGGATGAATATGGAATAGCTAGTTGGCATTTCGGATTCCTCATGAAAAATGGAGTGGGTATGTTGGTTTTCATGCAAATCCGAGACGGTGACCAAACTTTCATACTTTTGACCTCCAAATAGTCCACATTGCGTTTGTAGCCGTTTAGGGCCAAAATGGATGAATATGGAATAGCTAATTGGCATTTTGGATTCCTCATGAAAAATGGAGTGGGTGTGTTGGTTTTCATGCAAATCCGAGACGGAGACCATACTTTCATTCTTTTGACCTCCAAATAGTCCACATTGCGTTTGTAGCCCTTTAGTACCAAAATGGATAAATCTGGAATAACTATTTGGCATTTTGGATTCCTCATGAAAAATGGAGTGGGTATGTTGGTTTTCATGCAAATCCGAGACGGTGACCATAATTTCACACTTTTGACCTCCAAATAGTCCACATTGCGTTTGTAGCTGTTTAGTGCCAAAATGGATAAATCTGGAATAACTATTTGGCATTTTGGATTCCTCATGAAAAATGGAGTGGGTATGTTGGTGTTCATGCAAATCCGAGACGGAGACCATACTTTCATTCTTTTGACCTCCAAATAGTCCACATTGCGTTTGTAGCCATTTAGTACCAAAATGGATAAATCTGGAATAACTATTTGGCATTTTGGATTCCTCATGAAAAATGGAGTGGGTATGTTGGTTTTCATGCAAATCCGAGACGGTGACCAAAATTTCGTACTTTTGACCTCCAAATAGTCCACATTGCGTTTGTAGCCGTTTAGTGCCAAAATGGATAAATCTGGAATAACTATTTGGCATTTTGGATTCCTCATGAAAAATGGAGTGGGTATGTTGGTTTTCATGCAAATCCGAGACGGAGACCATACTTTCATTCTTTTGACCTCCAAATAGTCCACATTGCGTTTGTAGCCATTTAGTACCAAAATGGATAAATCTGGAATAACTATTTGGCATTTTGGATTCCTCATGAAAAATGGAGTGGGTATGTTGGTTTTCATGCAAATCCGAGACGGTGACCAAAATTTCGTACTTTTGACCTCCAAATAGTCCACATTGCGTTTGTAGCCGTTTAGGGCCAAAATGGATGAATATGGAATAGCTAATTGGCATTTTGGATTCCTCATGAAAAATGGAGTGGGTATGTTGGTTTTCTTGCAAATCCGAGACGGTGACCAAAATTTGACACTTTTGACCTCCAAATAGTCCACATTGCGTTTGTAGCCGTTTAGTGCCAAAATGGATAAATCTGGAATAACTATTTGGCATTTTGGATTCCTAATGAAAAATGGAGTGGGTATGTTGGTTTTCATGCAAATCCGAGACGGAGACCATACTTTCATTCTTTTGACCTCCAAATAGTCCACATTGCGTTTGTAGCCATTTAGTACCAAAATGGATAAATCTGGAATAACTATTTGGCATTTTGGATTCCTCATGAAAAATGGAGTGGGTATGTTGGTTTTCATGCAAATCCGAGACGGTGACCAAACTTTCATACTTTTGACCTCCAAATAGTCCACATTGCGTTTGTAGCCGTTTAGGGCCAAAATGGATGAATATGGAATAGCTAATTGGCATTTTGGATTCCTCATGAAAAATGGAGTGGGTGTGTTGGTTTTCATGCAAATCCGAGACGGAGACCATACTTTCATTCTTTTGACCTCCAAATAGTCCACATTGCGTTTGTAGCCATTTAGTACCAAAATGGATAAATCTGGAATAACTATTTGGCATTTTGGATTCCTCATGAAAAATGGAGTGGGTATGTTGGTTTTCATGCAAATCCGAGACGGTGACCATAATTTCACACTTTTGACCTCCAAATAGTCCACATTGCGTTTGTAGCTGTTTAGTGCCAAAATGGATAAATCTGGAATAACTATTTGGCATTTTGGATTCCTCATGAAAAATGGAGTGGGTATGTTGGTGTTCATGCAAATCCGAGACGGAGACCATACTTTCATTCTTTTGACCTCCAAATAGTCCACATTGCGTTTGTAGCCATTTAGTACCAAAATGGATAAATCTGGAATAACTATTTGGCATTTTGGATTCCTCATGAAAAATGGAGTGGGTATGTTGGTTTTCATGCAAATCCGAGACGGTGACCAAAATTTCGTACTTTTGACCTCCAAATAGTCCACATTGCGTTTGTAGCCGTTTAGTGCCAAAATGGATAAATCTGGAATAACTATTTGGCATTTTGGATTCCTCATGAAAAATGGAGTGGGTATGTTGGTTTTCATGCAAATCCGAGACGGAGACCATACTTTCATTCTTTTGACCTCCAAATAGTCCACATTGCGTTTGTAGCCATTTAGTACCAAAATGGATAAATCTGGAATAACTATTTGGCATTTTGGATTCCTCATGAAAAATGGAGTGGGTATGTTGGTTTTCATGCAAATCCGAGACGGTGACCAAAATTTCGTACTTTTGACCTCCAAATAGTCCACATTGCGTTTGTAGCCGTTTAGGGCCAAAATGGATGAATATGGAATAGCTAATTGGCATTTTGGATTCCTCATGAAAAATGGAGTGGGTATGTTGGTTTTCTTGCAAATCCGAGACGGTGACCAAAATTTCACACTTTTGACCTCCAAATAGTCCACATTGCGTTTGTAGCCGTTTAGTGCCAAAATGGATAAATCTGGAATAACTATTTGGCATTTTGGATTCCTAATGAAAAATGGAGTGGGTATGTTGGTTTTCATGCAAATCCGAGACGGAGACCATACTTTCATTCTTTTGACCTCCAAATAGTCCACATTGCGTTTGTAGCCATTTAGTACCAAAATGGATAAATCTGGAATAACTATTTGGCATTTTGGATTCCTCATGAAAAATGGAGTGGGTATGTTGGTTTTCATGCAAATCCGAGACGGTGACCAAACTTTCATTCTTTTGACTTCCAAATAGTCCATATTGCGTTTGTAGCCATTTAGTACCAAAATGGATAAATCTGGAATAACTATTTGGCATTTTGGATTCCTCATGAAAAATGGAGTGGGTATGTTGGTTTTCAAGCAAATCCGAGACGGTGACCAAACTTTCATACTTTTGACCTCCAAATAGTCCACATTGCGTTTGTAGCCGTTTAGTGCCAAAATGGATGAATATGGAATAGCTAGTTGGCATTTCGGATTCCTCATGAAAAATGGAGTGGGTATGTTGGTTTTCATGCAAATCCGAGACGGTGACCAAACTTTCATACTTTTGACCTCCAAATAGTCCACATTGCGTTTGTAGCCGTTTAGGGCCAAAATGGATGAATATGGAATAGCTAATTGGCATTTTGGATTCCTCATGAAAAATGGAGTGGGTGTGTTGGTTTTCATGCAAATCCGAGACGGAGACCATACTTTCATTCTTTTGACCTCCAAATAGTCCACATTGCGTTTGTAGCCATTTAGTACCAAAATGGATAAATCTGGAATAACTATTTGGCATTTTGGATTCCTCATGAAAAATGGAGTGGGTATGTTGGTTTTCATGCAAATCCGAGACGGTGACCAAAATTTCGTACTTTTGACCTCCAAATAGTCCACATTGCGTTTGTAGCCGTTTAGTGCCAAAATGGATAAATCTGGAATAACTATTTGGCATTTTGGATTCCTCATGAAAAATGGAGTGGGTATGTTGGTTTTCATGCAAATCCGAGACGGTGACCAAACTTTCATACTTTTGACCTCCAAATAGTCCACATTGCGTTTGTAGCCGTTTTGTGCCAAAATGGATGAATATGGAATAGCTAGTTGGCATTTCGGATTCCTCATGAAAAATGGAGTGGGTATGTTGGTTTTCATGCAAATCCGAGACGGAGACCATACTTTCATTCTTTTGACCTCCAAATAGTCCACATTGCGTTTGTAGCCATTTAGTACCAAAATGGATAAATCTGGAATAACTATTTGGCATTTTGGATTCCTCATGAAAAATGGAGTGGGTATGTTGGTTTTCATGCAAATCCTAGACGGTGACCAAAATTTCGTACTTTTGACCTCCAAATAGTCCACATTGCGTTTGTAGCCGTTTAGTGCCAAAATGGAAAAATCTGGAATAACTATTTGGCATTTTGGATTCCTCATGAAAAATGGAGTGGGTATGTTGGTTTTCATGCAAATCCGAGACGGTGACCAAAATTTCGTACTTTTGACCTCCAAATAGTCCACATTGCGTTTGTAGCCGTTTAGTGCCAAAATGGAAAAATCTGGAATAACTATTTGGCATTTTGGATTCCTCATGAAAAATGGAGTGGGTATGTTGGTTTTCATGCAAATCCGAGACGGTGACCAAAATTTCACACTTTTGACCTCCAAATAGTCCACATTGCGTTTGTAGCCGTTTAGTGCCAAAATGGATAAATCTGGAATAACTATTTGGCATTTTGGATTCCTCATGAAAAATGGAGTGGGTATGTTGGTTTTCATGCAAATCCGAGACGGAGACCAAACTTTCATACTTTTGACCTCCAAATAGTCCACATTGCGTTTGTAGCCGTTTAGGGCCAAAATGGATGAATATGGAATAGCTAATTGGCATTTTGGATTCCTCATGAAAAATGGAGTGGGTATGTTGGTTTTCATGCAAATCCGAGACGGTGACCAAAATTTCACACTTTTGACCTCCAAATAGTCCACATTGCGTTTGTAGCCGTTTAGTGCCAAAATGGATAAATCTGGAATAACTATTTGGCATTTTGGATTCCTCATGAAAAATGGAGTGGGTATGTTGGTTTTCATGCAAATCCGAGACGGAGACCATACTTTCATTCTTTTGACCTCCAAATAGTCCACATTGCGTTTGTAGCTATTTAGTACCAAAATGGATAAATCTGGAATAACTATTTGGCATTTTGGATTCCTCATGAAAAATGGAGTGGGTATGTTGGTTTTCATGCAAATCCGAGACGGTGACCAAAATTTCGTACTTTTGACCTCCAAATAGTCCACATTGCGTTTGTAGCCGTTTAGTGCCAAAATGGAAAAATCTGGAATAACTATTTGGCATTTTGGATTCCTCATGAAAAATGGAGTGGGTATGTTGGTTTTCATGCAAATCCGAGACGGTGACCAAACTTTCATACTTTTGACCTCCTAATAGTCCACATTGCGTTTGTAGCCGTTTAGTGCCAAAATGGATAAATCTGGAATAACTATTTGGCATTTTGGATTCCTCATGAAAAATGGAGTGGGTATGTTGGTTTTCATGCAAATCCGAGACGGAGACCATACTTTCATTCTTTTGACCTCCAAATAGTCCACATTGCGTTTGTAGCCATTTAGTACCAAAATGGATAAATCTGGAATAACTATTTGGCATTTTGGATTCCTCATGAAAAATGGAGTGGGTATGTTGGTTTTCATGCAAATCCGAGACGGTGACCAAACTTTCATTCTTTTGACTTCCAAATAGTCCATATTACGTTTGTAGCCATTTAGTACCAAAATGGATAAATCTGGAATAACTATTTGGCATTTTGGATTCCTCATGAAAAATGGAGTGGGTATGTTGGTTTTCATGCAAATCCGAGACGGTGACCAAACTTTCATACTTTTGACCTCCAAATAGTCCACATTGCGTTTGTAGCCGTTTAGTGCCAAAATGGATGAATATGGAATAGCTAGTTGGCATTTCGGATTCCTCATGAAAAATGGAGTGGGTATGTTGGTTTTCATGCAAATCCGAGACGGTGACCAAACTTTCATACTTTTGACCTCCAAATAGTCCACATTGCGTTTGTAGCCGTTTAGGACCAAAATGGATGAATATGGAATAGCTAATTGGCATTTTGGATTCCTCATGAAAAATGGAGTTGGTGTGTTGGTTTTCATGCAAATCCGAGACGGAGACCATACTTTCATTCTTTTGACCTCCAAATAGTCCACATTGCGTTTGTAGCCATTTAGTACCAAAATGGATAAATCTGGAATAACTATTTGGCATTTTGGATTCCTCATGAAAAATGGAGTGGGTATGTTGGTTTTCATGCAAATCCTAGACGGTGACCAAAATTTCGTACTTTTGACCTCCAAATAGTCCACATTGCGTTTGTAGCCGTTTAGTGCCAAAATGGATAAATCTGGAATAACTATTTGGCATTTTGGATTCCTCATGAAAAATGGAGTGGGTATGTTGGTTTTCATGCAAATCCGAGACGGTGACCAAAATTTCGTACTTTTGACCTCCAAATAGTCCACATTGCGTTTGTAGCCGTTTAGTGCCAAAATGGAAAAATCTGGAATAACTATTTGGCATTTTGGATTCCTCATGAAAAATGGAGTGGGTATGTTGGTTTTCATGCAAATCCGAGACGGTGACCAAAATTTCACACTTTTAACCTCCAAATAGTCCACATTGCGTTTGTAGCCGTTTAGTGCCAAAATGGATAAATCTGGAATAACTATTTGGCAGTTTGGATTCCTCATGAAAAATGGAGTGGGTATGTTGGTTTTCATGCAAATCCGAGACGGAGACCAAACTTTCATACTTTTGACCTCCAAATAGTCCACATTGCGTTTGTAGCCGTTTAGGGCCAAAATGGATGAATATGGAATAGCTAATTGGCATTTTGGATTCCTCATGAAAAATGGAGTGGGTATGTTGGTTTTCATGCAAATCCGAGACGGTGACCAAAATTTCACACTTTTGACCTCCAAATAGTCCACATTGCGTTTGTAGCCGTTTAGTGCCAAAATGGATAAATCTGGAATAACTATTTGGCATTTTGGATTCCTCATGAAAAATGGAGTGGGTATGTTGGTTTTCATGCAAATCCGAGACGGAGACCATACTTTCATTCTTTTGACCTCCAAATAGTCCACATTGCGTTTGTAGCCATTTAGTACCAAAATGGATAAATCTGGAATAACTATTTGGCATTTTGGATTCCTCATGAAAAATGGAGTGGGTATGTTGGTTTTCATGCAAATCCTAGACGGTGACCCAAAATTTCGTACTTTTGACCTCCAATTAGTCCACATTGCGTTTGTAGCCGTTTAGTGCCAAAATGGATAAATCTGGAATAACTATTTGGCATTTTGGATTCCTCATGAAAAATGGAGTGGGTATGTTGGTTTTCATGCAAATCCGAGACGGAGACCATACTTTCATTCTTTTGACCTCCAAATAGTCCACATTGCGTTTGTAGCCATTTAGTACCAAAATGGATAAATCTGGAATAACTATTTGGCATTTTGGATTCCTCATGAAAAATGGAGTGGGTGTGTTGGTTTTCATGCAAATCCGAGACGGAGACCATACTTTCATTCTTTTGACCTCCAAATAGTCCACATTGCGTTTGTAGCCATTTAGTACCAAAATGGATAAATCTGGAATAACTATTTGGCATTTTGGATTCCTCATGAAAAATGGAGTAGGTATGTTGGTTTTCATGCAAATCCTAGACGGTGACCAAAATTTCGTACTTTTGACCTCCAAATAGTCCACATTGCGTTTGTAGCCGTTTAGTGCCAAAATGGAAAAATCTGGAATAACTATTTGGCATTTTGGATTCCTCATGAAAAAGGAGTGGGTATGTTGGTTTTCATGCAAATCCAAGACGGTGACCAAAATTTCGTACTTTTGACCTCCAAATAGTCCACATTGCGTTTGTAGCCGTTTAGTGCCAAAATGGAAAAATCTGGAATAACTATTTGGCATTTTGGATTCCTCATGAAAAATGGAGTGGGTATGTTGGTTTTCATGCAAATCCGAGACGGTGACCAAAATTTCACACTTTTGACCTCCAAATAGTCCACATTGCGTTTGTAGCCGTTTAGTGCCAAAATGGATAAATCTGGAATAACTATTTGGCATTTTGGATTCCTCATGAAAAATGGAGTGGGTATGTTGGTTTTCATGCAAATCCGAGACGGAGACCAAACTTTCATACTTTTGACCTCCAAATAGTCCACATTGCGTTTGTAGCCGTTTAGGGCCAAAATGGATGAATATGGAATAGCTAATTGGCATTTTGGATTCCTCATGAAAAATGGAGTGGGTATGTTGGTTTTCATGCAAATCCGAGACGGTGACCAAAATTTCACACTTTTGACCTCCAAATAGTCCACATTGCGTTTGTAGCCGTTTAGTGCCAAAATGGATAAATCTGGAATAACTATTTGGCATTTTGGATTCCTCATGAAAAATGGAGTGGGTATGTTGGTTTTCATGCAAATCCGAGACGGAGACCATACTTTCATTCTTTTGACCTCCAAATAGTCCACATTGCGTTTGTAGCTATTTAGTACCAAAATGGATAAATCTGGAATAACTATTTGGCATTTTGGATTCCTCATGAAAAATGGAGTGGGTATGTTGGTTTTCATGCAAATCCGAGACGGTGACCAAAATTTCGTACTTTTGACCTCCAAATAGTCCACATTGCGTTTGTAGCCGTTTAGTGCCAAAATGGAAAAATCTGGAATAACTATTTGGCATTTTGGATTCCTCATGAAAAATGGAGTGGGTATGTTGGTTTTCATGCAAATCCGGGACGGTGACCAAACTTTCATACTTTTGACCTCCTAATAGTCCACATTGCGTTTGTAGCCGTTTAGTGCCAAAATGGATAAATCTGGAATAACTATTTGGCATTTTGGATTCCTCATGAAAAATGGAGTGGGTATGTTGGTTTTCATGCAAATCCGAGACGGAGACCATACTTTCATTCTTTTGACCTCCAAATAGTCCACATTGCGTTTGTAGCCATTTAGTACCAAAATGGATAAATCTGGAATAACTATTTGGCATTTTGGATTCCTCATGAAAAATGGAGTGGGTATGTTGGTTTTCATGCAAATCCGAGACGGTGACCAAACTTTCATTCTTTTGACTTCCAAATAGTCCATATTACGTTTGTAGCCATTTAGTACCAAAATGGATAAATCTGGAATAACTATTTGGCATTTTGGATTCCTCATGAAAAATGGAGTGGGTATGTTGGTTTTCATGCAAATCCGAGACGGTGACCAAACTTTCATACTTTTGACCTCCAAATAGTCCACATTGCGTTTGTAGCCGTTTAGTGCCAAAATGGATGAATATGGAATAGCTAGTTGGCATTTCGGATTCCTCATGAAAAATGGAGTGGGTATGTTGGTTTTCATGCAAATCCGAGACGGTGACCAAACTTTCATACTTTTGACCTCCAAATAGTCCACATTGCGTTTGTAGCCGTTTAGGGCCAAAATGGATGAATATGGAATAGCTAATTGGCATTTTGGATTCCTCATGAAAAATGGAGTGGGTGTGTTGGTTTTCATGCAAATCCGAGACGGAGACCATACTTTCATTCTTTTGACCTCCAAATAGTCCACATTGCGTTTGTAGCCATTTAGTACCAAAATGGATAAATCTGGAATAACTATTTGGCATTTTGGATTCCTCATGAAAAATGGAGTGGGTATGTTGGTTTTCATGCAAATCCTAGACGGTGACCAAAATTTCGTACTTTTGACCTCCAAATAGTCCACATTGCGTTTGTAGCCGTTTAGTGCCAAAATGGATAAATCTGGAATAACTATTTGGCATTTTGGATTCCTCATGAAAAATGGAGTGGGTATGTTGGTTTTCATGCAAATCCGAGACGGAGACCATACTTTCATTCTTTTGACCTCCAAATAGTCCACATTGCGTTTGTAGCCATTTAGTACCAAAATGGATAAATCTGGAATAACTATTTGGCATTTTGGATTCCTCATGAAAAATGGAGTGGGTATGTTGGTTTTCATGCAAATCCGAGACGGTGACCAAACTTTCATTCTTTTGACTTCCAAATAGTCCATATTACGTTTGTAGCCATTTAGTACCAAAATGGATAAATCTGGAATAACTATTTGGCATTTTGGATTCCTCATGAAAAATGGAGTGGGTATGTTGGTTTTCATGCAAATCCGAGACGGTGACCAAACTTTCATACTTTTGACCTCCAAATAGTCCACATTGCGTTTGTAGCCGTTTAGGGCCAAAATGGATGAATATGGAATAGCTAATTGGCATTTTGGATTCCTCATGAAAAATGGAGTGGGTATGTTGGTTTTCATGCAAATCCGAGACGGTGACCAAAATTTCACACTTTTGACCTCCAAATAGTCCACATTGCGTTTGTAGCCGTTTAGTGCCAAAATGGATAAATCTGGAATAACTATTTGGCATTTTGGATTCCTCATGAAAAATGGAGTGGGTATGTTGGTTTTCATGCAAATCCGAGACGGAGACCATACTTTCATTCTTTTGACCTCCAAATAGTCCACATTGCGTTTGTAGCCATTTAGTACCAAAATGGATAAATCTGGAATAACTATTTGGCATTTTGGATTCCTCATGAAAAATGGAGTGGGTATGTTTGTTTTCATGTAAATCCTAGACGGTGACCAAAATTTCGTACTTTTGACCTCCAAATAGTCCACATTGCGTTTGTAGCCGTTTAGTGCCAAAATGGATAAATCTGGAATAACTATTTGGCATTTTGGATTCCTCATGAAAAATGGAGTGGGTATGTTGGTTTTCATGCAAATCCGAGACGGTGACCAAAATTTCGTACTTTTGACCTCCAAATAGTCCACATTGCGTTTGTAGCCGTTTAGTGCCAAAATGGAAAAATCTGGAATAACTATTTGGCATTTTGGATTCCTCATGAAAAATGGAGTGGGTATGTTGGTTTTCATGCAAATCCGAGACGGTGACCAAAATTTCACACTTTTAACCTCCAAATAGTCCACATTGCGTTTGTAGCCGTTTAGTGCCAAAATGGATAAATCTGGAATAACTATTTGGCAGTTTGGATTCCTCATGAAAAATGGAGTGGGTATGTTGGTTTTCATGCAAATCCGAGACGGAGACCAAACTTTCATACTTTTGACCTCCAAATAGTCCACATTGCGTTTGTAGCCGTTTAGGGCCAAAATGGATGAATATGGAATAGCTAATTGGCATTTTGGATTCCTCATGAAAAATGGAGTGGGTATGTTGGTTTTCATGCAAATCCGAGACGGTGACCAAAATTTCACACTTTTGACCTCCAAATAGTCCACATTGCGTTTGTAGCCGTTTAGTGCCAAAATGGATAAATCTGGAATAACTATTTGGCATTTTGGATTCCTCATGAAAAATGGAGTGGGTATGTTGGTTTTCATGCAAATCCGAGACGGAGACCATACTTTCATTCTTTTGACCTCCAAATAGTCCACATTGCGTTTGTAGCCATTTAGTACCAAAATGGATAAATCTGGAATAACTATTTGGCATTTTGGATTCCTCATGAAAAATGGAGTGGGTATGTTGGTTTTCATGCAAATCCTAGACGGTGACCAAAATTTCGTACTTTTGACCTCCAAATAGTCCACATTGCGTTTGTAGCCGTTTAGTGCCAAAATGGATAAATCTGGAATAACTATTTGGCATTTTGGATTCCTCATGAAAAATGGAGTGGGTATGTTGGTTTTCATGCAAATCCGAGACGGAGACCATACTTTCATTCTTTTGACCTCCAAATAGTCCACATTGCGTTTGTAGCCATTTAGTACCAAAATGGATAAATCTGGAATAACTATTTGGCATTTTGGATTCCTCATGAAAAATGGAGTGGGTATGTTGGTTTTCATGCAAATCCGAGACGGTGACCAAACTTTCATTCTTTTGACTTCCAAATAGTCCATATTGCGTTTGTAGCCATTTAGTACCAAAATGGATAAATCTGGAATAACTATTTGGCATTTTGGATTCCTCATGAAAAATGGAGTGGGTATGTTGGTTTTCATGCAAATCCTAGACGGTGACCAAAATTTCGTACGTTTGACCTCCAAATAGTCCACATTGCGTTTGTAGCCGTTTAGTGCCAAAATGGATAAATCTGGAATAACTATTTGGCATTTTGGATTCCTCATGAAAAATGGAGTGGGTATGTTGGTTTTCATGAAAATCCGAGACGGTGACCAAAATTTCGTACTTTTGACCTCCAAATAGTCCACATTGCGTTTGTAGCCGTTTTGTGCCAAAATGGAAAAATCTGGAATAACTATTTGGCATTTTGGATTCCTCATGAAAAATGGAGTGGGTATGTTGGTTTTCATGCAAATCCGAGACGGTGACCAAAATTTCACACTTTTGACCTCCAAATAGTCCACATTGCGTTTGTAGCCGTTTAGTGCCAAAATGGATAAATCTGGAATAACTATTTGGCAGTTTGGATTCCTCATGAAAAATGGAGTGGGTATGTTGGTTTTCATGCAAATCCGAGACGGAGACCAAACTTTCATACTTTTGACCTCCAAATAGTCCACATTGCGTTTGTAGCCGTTTAGGGCCAAAATGGATGAATATGGAATAGCTAATTGGCATTTTGGATTCCTCATGAAAAATGGAGTGGGTATGTTGGTTTTCATGCAAATCCGAGACGGTGACCAAAATTTCACACTTTTGACCTCCAAATAGTCCACATTGCGTTTGTAGCCGTTTAGTGCCAAAATGGATAAATCTGGAATAACTATTTGGCATTTTGGATTCCTCATGAAAAATGGAGTGGGTATGTTGGTTTTCATGCAAATCCGAGACGGAGACCATACTTTCATTCTTTTGACCTCCAAATAGTCCACATTGCGTTTGTAGCCATTTAGTACCAAAATGGATAAATCTGGAATAACTATTTGGCATTTTGGATTCCTCATGAAAAATGGAGTGGGTATGTTGGTTTTCATGCAAATCCTAGACGGTGACCAAAATTTCGTACTTTTGACCTCCAAATAGTCCACATTGCGTTTGTAGCCGTTTAGTGCCAAAATGGAAAAATCTGGAATAACTATTTGGCATTTTGGATTCCTCATGAAAAATAGAGTGGGTATGTTGGTTTTCATGCAAATCCGAGACGGTGACCAAACTTTCATACTTTTGGCCTCCAAATAGTCCACATTGCGTTTGTAGCCGTTTAGTGCCAAAATGGATGAATATGGAATAGCTAGTTGGCATTTCGGATTCCTCATGAAAAATGGAGTGGGTATGTTGGTTTTCATGCAAATCCGAGACGGTGACCAAACTTTCATACTTTTGACCTCCAAATAGTCCACATTGCGTTTGTAGCCGTTTAGGGCCAAAATGGATGAATATGGAATAGCTAATTGGCATTTTGGATTCCTCATGAAAAATGGAGTGGGTATGTTGGTTTTCTTGCAAATCCGAGACGGTGACCAACATTTCACACTTTTGACCTCCAAATAGTCCACATTGCGTTTGTAGCCGTTTAGTGCCAAAATGGATAAATCTGGAATAACTATTTGGCATTTTGGATTCCTCATGAAAAATGGAGTGGGTATGTTGGTTTTCATGCAAATCCGAGACGGAGACCATACTTTCATTCTTTTGACCTCCAAATAGTCCACATTGCGTTTGTAGCCATTTAGTGCCAAAATGGATAAATCTGGAATAACTATTTGGCATTTGGGATTCCTCATGAAAAATGGAGTGGGTATGTTGGTTTTCATGCAAATCCGAGACGGTGACCAAACTTTCATTCTTTTGACTTCCAAATAGTCCATATTGCGTTTGTAGCCATTTAGTACCAAAATGGATAAATCTGGAATAACTATTTGGCATTTTGGATTCCTCATGAAAAATGGAGTGGGTATGTTGGTTTTCATGCAAATCTGAGACGGTGACCAAACATTCATACTTTTGACCTCCAAATAGTCCATATTGCGTTTGTAGCCGTTTTGTGCCAAAATGGATGAATATATAGAATAGCTATTTGGCATTTCGGATTCCTCTTGAAAAATGTAGTGGGTATGTTGGTTTTCATGCAAATCCGAGACGGTGACCAAACTATAATTCTTTTTACCTTAAATTAGACCAAATCGCATTTGTGGCAGTTCATTTCCAAAATGGATTAATGTGGAAAAACTATTTGGCATTTTGCATTCCTCATGAGAAATGGAGTGGGTATGATGGTTTTCTTGAAAATCCGAGACGGCGACCAAACTTTCATTCTTTGGACCTCCAAATAGTCCACATTGCGTTTGTTGCCGTTTAGTCCCAAAATGGATGAATATGAAATAGCTATTAGGCATTTCGGATTCCTCTTGAAAAATGGAGTGGGTATGTTGGTTTTCATGCAAATCCGAGACGGTGACCAAACTTTCATTCTTTTGACCTCCAAATAGTCCACATTGCGTTTGTAGCCATTTAGTACCAAAATGGATAAATCTGGAATAACTATTTGGCATTTTGGATTCCTCATGAAAAATGGAGTGGGTATGTTGGTTTTCATGCAAATCTGAGATGGTGACCAAACTTTCATACTTTTGACCTCCAAATAGTCCATATTGCGTTTGTAGCCGTTTAGTGCCAAAATGGATGAATATATAGAATAGCTATTTGGCATTTCGGATTCCTCTTGAAAAATGGAGTGGGAATGTTGGTTTTCATGCAAATCCGAGACGGTGACCAAACTATAATTCTTTTTACCTTAAATTAGACCAAATCGCATTTGTGGCAGTTCATTTCCAAAATGGATTAATGTGGAAAAACTATTTGGCATTTTGCATTCCTCATGAGAAATGGAGTGGGTATGATGGTTTTCTTGAAAATCCGAGACGGCGACCAAACTTTCATTCTTTTGACCTCCAAATAGTCCACATTGCGTTTGTTGCCGTTTAGTCCCAAAATGGATGAATATGGAATAGCTATTTGGCATTTCGGATTCCTCTTGAAAAATGGAATGGAAATGTTGGTTTTCATGCAAATCCGAGACGGTGACCAAACTTTCATACTTTTGACCTCCAAATAGTCCACATTGCGTTTGTAGCCGTTTAGTCCCAAAACGGATGAATATGTAATAGCTATTTGGCATTTCGGATTCCTCATGAAAAATGGAGTGGGTATGTTGGTTTTCATGCAAATCCCAGACGGTGACCAAAATTTCACACTTTTGACCTCCAAATAGTCCACATTGCGTTTGTAGCCGTTTAGTGCCAAAATGGATAAATCTGGAATAACTATTTGGCATTTTGGATTCCTCATGAAAAATGGAGTGGGTATGTTGGTTTTCATGCAAATCTGAGACGTTGACCATACTTTCATTCTTTTTGACCTCTAAATAGTCCACATTGCGTTTGTAGCCATTTAGTCCCAAAATGGATAAATCTGGAATAACTATTTGGCATTTTGGATTCCTCATGAAAAATGGAGTGGGTATGTTGGTTTTCATGCAAATCCGAGACGGTGACCAAACTTTCATTCTTTTGACCTCCAAATAGTCCACATTGCGTTTGTAGCCATTTAGTACCAAAATGGATAAATCTGGAATAACTATTTGGCATTTTGGATTCCTCATGAAAAATGGAGTGGGTATGTTGGTTTTCATGCAAATCTGAGACGGTGACCAAACTTTCATACTTTTGACCTCCAAATAGTCCATATTGCGTTTGTAGCCGTTTAGTGCCAAAATGGATGAATATATAAAATAGCTATTTGGCATTTCGGATTCCTCTTGAAAAATGGAGTGGGTATGTTGGTTTTCATGCAAATCCGAGACGGTGACCAAACTATAATAAAACCTTAAATTAGACCAAATCACATTTGTGGCAGTTCATTTCCAAAATGGATTAATGTGGAAAAACTATTTGGCATTTTGCATTCCTCATGAGAAATGGAGTGGGTATGATGGTTTTCTTGAAAATCCGAGACGGCGACCAAACTTTCATTCTTTTGACCTCCAAATAGTCCACATTGCGTTTGTTGCCGTTTAGTCCCAAAATGGATGAATATGGAATAGCTATTAGGCATTTCGGATTCCTCTTGAAAAATGGAGTGGGTATGTTGGTTTTCATGCAAATCCGAGACGGTGACCAAACTTTCATACTTTTAACCTCCAAATAGTCCACATTGCGTTTGTAGCAGTTTAGTGCCAAGATGGATAAGTCTGGAATAACTACTTGGCAATTTGGATTCCTCATGAAAAATGGAGTGGGTATGTTGGTTTTCATGCAAATCCGAGACGGCGACCAAACCTTCATACTTTTGACCTCCAAATTGTCCACATTGCGTTTGTAGACGTTTAGTGCCAAAATGAATAAATCTGGAATAACTATTTGGCATTTTTTATTCCTCATGAAAAATGGAGTGGGTATGTTGGTTTTCATGCGAATCCGAGACGGTGACCAAACTTTCATACTTTTGACCTCCAAATAGTCCATATTGAGTTTGTAGCCGTTTAGTGCCAAAATGGATGAATATAGAATAGCTATTTGGCATTTCGGATTCCTCTTGAAAAATGGAGTGGAAATGTTGGTTTTCATGCAAATCCGAGACGGTGACCAAACTTTCATACTTTTGACCTCCAAATAGTCCACATTGCGTTTGTAGCCGTTTAGTCCCAAAATGGATGAATATGTAATAGCTATTTGGCATTTCGGATTCCTCTTGAAAAATGGAGTGGGTATGTTGGTTTTCATGCAAATCCAAGACGTTGACCAAACTTTCATACTTTTAACCTCCAAATAGTCCACATTGCGTTTGTAGCAGTTTAGTGCCAAGATGGATAAATCTGGAATAACTACTTGGCAATTTGGATTCGTCATGAAAAATGGAGTGGGTATGTTGGTTTTCATGCAAATCCGAGACGTTGACCAAACTTTAATTCTTTTGCCCTTAAATTAGACCAAAATCGCGTTTGTGGCAGTTCATTTCCAAAATGGATTAATATGGAATAGCTATTTGGCATTTCGTATTCCTCTTGAAAAATGGAGAGGGTATGTTGGTTTTCATGCAAATCCGAGACGTTGACCAAACTTTAATTCTTTTGCCCTTAAATTAGACCAAATCGCATTTGTGGCAGTTCATTTCCAAAATGGATTAATGTGGAAAAACTATTTGGCATTTTGCATTCCTCATGAGAAATGGAGTGGGGAAGATGGTTTTCTTGAAAATCCGAGTCGGCGATCAAACTTTCATTCTTTTGACCTCCAAATAGTCCACATTGCGTTTGTAGCAGTTTAGTGCCAAGATGGATAAGTCTGGAATAACTACTTTGCAATTTGGATTCCTCATGAAAAATGGAGTGGGTATGTTGGTTTTCTTGCAAATCCGAGACGACGACCAAACCTTCATACTTTTGACCTCCAAATAGTCCACATTGCGTTTGTAGCCGTTTAGTGCCAAAATGGATAAATCTGGAATAACTATTTGGCATTTTGGATTCCTCATGAAAAATGGAGTGGGTATGTTGGTTTTCATGCAAATCCGAGACGGTGACCAAACTTTCATACTTTTGACCTCCAAATAGTCCATATTGAGTTTGTAGCCGTTTAGTGCCAAAATGGATGAATATAGAATAGCTATTTGGCATTTCGGATTCCTCTTGAAAAATGGAGTGGAAATGTTGGTTTTCATGCAAATCCGAGACGGTGACCAAACTTTCATACTTTTGACCTCCAAATAGTCCACATTGCGTTTGTAGCCGTTTAGTCCCAAAATGGATGAATATGTAATAGCTATTTGGCATTTCGGATTCCTCTTGAAAAATGGAGTGGGTATGTTGGTTTTCATGCAAATCTGAGACGTTGACCAAACTTTAATTCTTTTGACCTTAAATTAGACCAAAATCGCGTTTGTGGCAGTTCATTTCCAAAATGGATTAATCTGGACAAACTATTCGGCATTTTGCATTCCTCATGAGAAATGGAGTGGGTATGATGGTTTTCTTGAAAATCCGAGACGGCGACCAAACTTTCATTCTTTCGACCTCCAAATAGTCCACATTGCGTTTGTAGCCGTTTAGTCCCAAAATGGATGAATATGGAATAGCTATTTGGCATTTCGGATTCCTCTTGAAAAATGGAGAGGGTATGTTGGTTTTCATGCAAATCCGAGACGGTGACCAAACTTTCATACTTTTGACCTCCAAATAGTCCACATTGCGTTTGTAGCCGTTTAGTCCCAAAATGGATGAATATGGAATAGCTATTAGGCATTTCGGATTCCTCTTGAAAAATGGAGTGGGTATGTTGGTTTTCATGCAAATCCGAGACGGTGACCAAACTTTCATACTTTTGACCTCCAAATAGTCCACATTGCGTTTGTAGCCGTTTAGTGCCAAAATGGATAAATCTGGAATAACTATTTGGCATTTTGGATTCCTCATGAAAAATGGAGTGGGTATGTTGGTTTTCATGCAAATCCGAGACGGTGACCAAACTTTCATACTTTTAACCTCCAAATAGTCCACATTGCGTTTGTAGCAGTTTAGTGCCACGATGGATAAGTCTGGAATAACTACTTGGCAATTTGGATTCCTCATGAAAAATGGAGTGGGTGTGTTGGTTTTCATGCAAATCCGAGACAGCGACCAAACCTTCATACTTTTGACCTCCAAATAGTCCACATTGCGTTTGTAGCCGTTTAGTGCCAAAATGGATAAATCTGGAATAACTATTTGGCATTTTGCATTCCTCATGAAAAATGGAGTGGGTACGTTGGTTTTCATCCAAATCCGAGATGGGGACCAAACTTTCATTCTTTTGACCTACAAATAGTCCATATTGCGTTTGTATCCGTTTAGTGCCAAAATGGATAAATCTGGAATAACTATTTTGCATTTTGGATTCCTCATGAAAAATGGAGTGGGTATGTTGGTTTTCATGCAAATCCGAGACGTTGACCAAACTTTAATTCTTTTGCCCTTAAATTAGACCAAATCGCATTTGTGGCAGTTCATTTCCAAAATGGATTAATGTGGAAAAACTATTTGGCATTTTGCATTCCTCATGAGAAATGGAGTGGGGAAGATGGTTTTCTTGAAAATCCGAGTCGGCGATCAAACTTTCATTCTTTTGACCTCCAAATAGTCCACATTGCGTTTGTAGCAGTTTAGTGCCAAGATGGATAAGTCTGGAATAACTACTTTGCAATTTGGATTCCTCATGAAAAATGGAGTGGGTATGTTGGTTTTCTTGCAAATCCGAGACGACGACCAAACCTTCATACTTTTGACCTCCAAATAGTCCACATTGCGTTTGTAGCCGTTTAGTGCCAAAATGGATAAATCTGGAATAACTATTTGGCATTTTGGATTCCTCATGAAAAATGGAGTGGGTATGTTCTTTTCATGCAAATCCGAGACGGTGACCAAACTTTCATACTTTTGACCTCCAAATAGTCCATATTGAGTTTGTAGCCGTTTAGTGCCAAAATGGATGAATATAGAATAGCTATTTGGCATTTCGGATTCCTCTTGAAAAATGGAGTGGAAATGTTGGTTTTCATGCAAATCCGAGACGGTGACCAAACTTTCATACTTTTGACCTCCAAATAGTCCACATTGCGTTTGTAGCCGTTTAGTGCCAAAATGGATAAATCTGGAATAACTATTTGGCATTTTGGATTCCTCATGAAAAATGGAGTGGGTATGTTGGTTTTCATGCAAATCCGAGACGGTGACCAAACCTTCATACTTTTAACCTCCAAATAGTCCACATTGCGTTTGTAGCAGTTTAGTGCCACGATGGATAAGTCTGGAATAACTACTTGGCAATTTGGATTCCTCATGAAAAATGGAGTGGGTATGTTGGTTTTCATGCAAATCCTAGACAGCGACCAAACCTTCATACTTTTGACCTCCAAATAGTCCACATTGCGTTTGTAGCCGTTTAGTGCCAAAATGGATAAATCTGGAATAACTATTTGGCATTTTGCATTCCTCATGAAAAATGGAGTGGGTACGTTGGTTTTCATCCAAATCCGAGATGGGGACCAAACTTTCATTCTTTTGACCTACAAATAGTCCACATTGCGTTTGTATCCGTTTAGTGCCAAAATGGATAAATCTGGAATAACTATTTTGCATTTTGGATTCCTCATGAAAAATGGAGTGGGTATGTTGGTTTTCATGCAAATCCGAGACGGTGACCATAATTTCATACTTTTGACCTCCAAATAGTCCACATTGCGTTTGTAGCCGTTTAGTGCCAAAATGGATGAATATGGAATAGCTATTTGGCATTTCAGATTCCTTTTCCAATACTCACTTTGATATTCCATATTTCTAAGTGTTGTGTTGATTCTGCAAATTGTGATTGCTTTGATTATGAATTGCTTAGTTCTTTAAAGTGCCACAAGAGGAATCTAAGAGTGGAAAAAGGCAAGAGTGAAATACATCAACTTAAAAGCCAAATTTGAGTTGTTTTGCACGTATGGATGTTGTTTATGGAGAAATAAGGGATAGGATGGATAGACAAGATGAAAGAATTGCAAACTTACAACGAGTCAGACCAAATCCTAGAAGGCACAATAGGCGGGATACCTCTATGGATGAATTTGAATCTGAGCATGATGAGGTTAGTGGTGCTAGTGAAGAAGATTTTGAATATGAATATGAAGTGGGAAGTAATAGGCATAGAGGAGATAGGAGGTATAGGAGAGGACATGGCAGAAATATTCCTAGGGAAAGAAATAGAGTGGATGAGAACCTAGGGAGCATCAAAATGAAAATACCACCTTTCCAAGGTAGGAGTGATCCTGAAGCATATTTAGAGTGGGAGAAGAAGATAGAAATGATTTTTGAGTGCCACAATTATTCTGAGGCTAAAAAGTTGATAAGCAAGTTCTTGTTTCTTTTTCAATTGGCAAATATTGTGATGAAATATTGTGTGATGTTGTTCCTATGCATGCTGCACATATACTTTTAGGAAGACCATGGGAGTTTGATAGAAAAGTCAAGAGGGATGGGTTTACAAATAGATATTCTTTTGTAATGAACAGCAGACCTGTGACTCTTGTTCCATTGACTCCAAAACAAGTATATGAGGATCAACTCAAGATGAAAAGAGAGAAAAATGAGAGAGAAAAAAGAAAAGAGAGTGAAAAAGAGAGAAAATCTGAAAGTTCAAAAAAAGAAATCCAGAGAGAGGAAATGAGTGAGGAGAGAAAAGAAAAGAAGAAAATGAGTTTTTATGCAAAAGAGAGTGAAGTGAGAAGTGCTTCTCTGGATGAAACACACTTGCTACTCCTTGTTTACAAGGAATCCTTTTTGAACACTAATGACATTAACTCTTCTTTTCCTAGTGTTGTTGGTTCTTTGTTGCAGGAATTTGAAGATGTGTTCCCTAAAGAAACTCCACCAGGTTTACCACCTATTAGAGGAATTGAACACCAAATTGATTTCATTCCTGGAGCACCAATTCCTAATAGGCCAGCATATAGAACCAATCCTGAAGAAACAAAAGAGCTGCAAAAGCAAGTGGGAGAACTCATGGCAAAAGGGTATGTTAGGGAAAGTTTAAGCCTTGTGCAGTTCCAGTGCTTTTAGTTCCAAAGAAAGATGGAACTTGGAGGATGTGCATTGATTGTAGAGCTGTCAACAATATCACTGTAAGGTACCGCCATCCCATTCCTAGATTAGATGATATGCTTGATGAATTGCATGGTTCTATTGTCTTTTCTAAGATTGATTTGAAATCTGGGTACCATCAAATTCGAATGAGAGAAGGGGATGAGTGGAAAACTGCTTTCAAGACCAAACATGGATTATATGAATGGTTAGTTATGCCCTTTGGGTTAACTAATGCACCAAGTACTTTCATGAGATTAATGAACCATGTTTTGCGTGCTTTCATTGGGAAATTTGTTGTGGTTTATTTTGATGATATTCTGATTTATAGCAAGAATTTGGATGAGCATTTGAATCATTTGCATTGTGTTCTTGATGTTTTGAGGAAAGAAAAACTGTTTGCAAATATGAAAAAGTGTGATTTTTGCATGGATAAACTTGTTTTTCTTGGTTTTGTGGTGAGTGCTAAAGGAATAGAAGTTGATGAGGAAAAGATACGAGCTATAAAAGAATGGCCAACACCTAAAAGCATAACTGAGGTGAGAAGTTTTCATGGTTTGGCTAGTTTTTATAGGCGATTTGTGAAGGATTTTAGCACACTTGCTGCACCACTCACTGAGGTCATTAAAAAATCTGTTGGTTTTAAATGGGATAAAGCACAAGAAGATGCATTCGATGGCCTTAAGAAAAAAATTGTGTTCTGCACCTGTGTTAGTATTGCCTGACTTTAGCAAAACTTTTGAGATTGAATGTGATGCATCTGGAGTTGGGATAGGAGCTGTTTTAATGCAGGAAGGAAAGCCAATTGCCTATTTTAGTGAAAAGCTAAATGGAGCAGCCTTGAAGTATCCAACTTATGACAAAGAGCTCTATGCGCTTAAAAGAGCCTTGGAGAATTGGCAACACTACCTTTGGCCAAAACAGTTTGTGATTCATACTGATCATCAATCCTTGAAGCATATTAAAGGTCAAGGTAAGCTGAACAAGAGACATGCAAGGTGGCTGGAATTTATTGAGACATTTCCATATGTCATCAAATACAAGAAAGGTAATGAAAATGTGGTTGCTGATGCATTGTCTAGAAGGTATACTCTTCTTTCAACTCTTAATACTAAGTTGCTTGGCTTTGAATATATCAAGGAGTTGTATGCAAATGATGCTGATTTTTCTGAATTGTTCCTTGAGTGTGAAAAGAAAGCATTTGTTAAATTTTATAGAGTTGATGGGTACTTGTTTAAAGAAAATAGACTGTGTGCGCCTCAATGTTCATTGCGTGAATTGCTTGTTAGAGAAGCACATGGGGGAGGTTTAATGGGTCACTTTGGTGTGAAAAAGACTTTGGATGTTTTGCATGAGCATTTCTTTTGGCCTAAAATGAAACGTGATGTGGAAAGAATTTGTGCTAAATGCATAACATGTAAAAAGGCTAAATCTAGAGTCTTGCCACATGGTTTGTATACTCCTTTACCTGTACCTAGTGAACCTTGGATTGACATATCAATGGACTTTGTTTTGGGTTTGCCTAGGTCAAAAAGAGGGATGGATTCCATATTTGTGGTTGTTGATAGATTTTCTAAAATGGCACATTTCATTGCATGCCATAAAACTGATGATGCCACATACATTGCTGATCTGTTCTTTAAAGAAATTGTGAGGCTTCATGGCGTCCCTAAAAGTATTGTTTCTGATAGGGATACCAAATTCTTGAGCCATTTTTGGAGAGTTTTGTGGGGAAAGCTTGGTACTAAATTGTTATTTTCTACTGCTTGTCATCCACAAACTGATGGACAAACTGAAGTTGTTAACAGAACCTTATCACAATTACTCAGAATTGTGATTCAAAAGAACTTGAAAAATTGGGAAGATTGTTTGCCATTCATTGAATTTGCATATAACAGAAGTGTGCATTCATCTACTGATTATTCTCCTTTTGAAATAGTATATGGTTTTAATCCACTAACTCCTCTGGATTTATTACCATTACCTATTGATGAGAGAGCAAGTCTTGATGGGAAAAAAAAAGCTGAAATAGTGCAGCAACTTCATCAGCGTGTGAAACAACAAATTGAAAAGAAAAATGAACATTATGCATTCAAGGCTAATAAAGGAAGAAGGCGTGTTCTTTTTGAACCTGGAGATTGGGTGTGGGTGCATATGAGAAAAGAAAGATTTCCAGCTCAGAGAAAATCAAAATTAGCTCCAAGAGGAGATGGTCCATTTCAAGTTCTTGAAAGAATAAATGATAATGCTTACAAGATTGATTTGCCTGGTGAGTATTCTGTTAGTGCTACTTTTAATGTAGCTGATTTATCTCCTTTTGATGTAGGTGAAGATTCGAGGACGAATCCTTTTGAGGAGAGAGGGAATGATGCGATCCAGCAAGTTGTGTCAAATTCCAGCGATCCTTTGCAAATACCAAGTGGACCAATCACAAGAGCAAGAGCCAAACAAATGAAGGAAGCATTAAATGGGCTAGTGCAAGATACTTGGACAAAGCAAGTAGCAATTGGATCAAAACTTGACAAAAATGCTGAAAACGTCACTAACTTCATATGGGCTGCAAATGGAGATATTGATCAAGTTTTGGGCTTGCAAACTTGGAACTAAAGAGCTTGGACCAAGTACTAAACATGGGAGGCTCATTTGGGCCTAAATAAGCACATTTTGAGCCTTAATTTGCTGATTACATATTCTTGAAGTTAGGTGTGCGAAAATCAACAAGGAGTTGGTGGCAGATTTGACTTTTGTTTTCTCTTGCATGTTGTATTTGATTTTTCAACTTTCTTCTAGATTGTATTAGAATTTTGTGTTCATGTATTAGACTTTTAGGTTTCCTAGCACATGGTATTAGACTTTGTATTTTCTATGTTCAGATTTGCACCTACTACAATTAGGACATATTTTCCTATAAATACTTGGTGCTTCTTCATTTGTAAGACACACAATTCAGATTTGAATCATAAATGAAAGTTACACTTCTGCACTTTGTTTCTTGAGAGTGGATTCTCTCTAAGGGTTCTCTTTAGAACTAACAAACTTATCAAGGCTTGATCAACCTTGTGGCGTTTTTCCAACACTTCGGGTCCTTGTTCTTTCGTGTTCAAGGGTTCAAGTGGATCATCGATCTGTGTTTAGCTTTCTTGGGGTGTGTATATTTCGGAATTGATTGTGGGTTTGTGGGATCTTCCCTTGTGGGTTCGCACCAATATGGAATAGCTATTAGGCATTTCGGATTCATCTTGAAAAATGGAGTGGGTATGTTGGTTTTCATGCAAATCCGAGACGGTGACCAAACTTTCATACCTTTAACCTCCAAATGGTCCACATTGCGTTTGTAGCAGTTTAGTGACAAGATGGATAAGTCTGGAATAACTACTTGGCAATTTGGATTCCTCATGAAAAATGGAGTGGGTATGTTGGTTTTCATGCAAATCCGAGACGGCGACCAAACCTTCATACTTTTGAACTCCAAATTGTCCACATTGCGTTTGTAGCCGTTTAGTGCCAAAATGGATAAATCTGGAATAACTATTTGGCATTTTGGATTCCTCATGAAAAATGGAGTGGGTATGTTGGTTTTCATGCAAATCCGAGACGGTGACCAAACTTTCATTCTTTTTACCTCCAAATAGTCCACATTGCGTTTGTAGCCGTTTAGCGCCAAAATGGATAAATCTAGAATAACTATTTGGCATTTTGTATTCCTCATGAAAAATGGAGTGGGTATGTTTGTTTTCATGCAAATCCGAGACGGTGACCAAACTTTCATACTTTTGACCTCCAAATAGTCCATATTGCGTTTGTAGCCGTTTAGTCCCAAAATGGATGAATATGTAATAGCTATTTGGCATTTCGGATTCCTCTTGAAAAATGGAGTGGGTATGTTGGTTTTCATGCAAATCCGAGACGTTGACCAAACTTTAATTCTTTTGACCTTAAATTAGACCAAACCGCGTTTGTGGCAGTTCATTTCCAAAATGGATTAATCTGGAAAAACTATTCGGCATTTTGCATTCCTCATGAGAAATGGAGTGCGTATGATGGTTTTCTTGAAAATCCGAGACGGCGACCAAACTTTCATTCTTTTGACCTCCAAATAGTCCACATTGCGTTTGTAGCCGTTTAGTCCCAAAATGGATGAATATGGAATAGCTATTTGGCATTTCGGATTCCTCTTGAAAAATGGAGAGGGTATGTTGGTTTTCATGCAAATCTGAGACGGTGACCAAACTTTCATACTTTTAACCTCCAAATAGTCCACATTGCGTTTGTAGCAGTTTAGTGCCAAGATGGATAAGTCTGGAATAACTACTTGGCAATTTGGATTCGTCATGAAAAATGGAGTGGGTATGTTGGTTTTCATGCAAATCCGAGAGGGCGACCAAACCTTCATACTTTTGACCTCCAAATAGTCCACATTGCGTTTGTAGCCGTTTAGTGCCAAAATGGATAAATCTGGAATAACTATTTGGCATTTTGGATTCCTCATGAAAAATGGAGTGGGTATGTTGGTTTTCATGCAAATCCGAGACGGTGACCAAACTTTCATTCTTTTAACCTCCAAATAGTCCACATTGCGTTTGTAGCAGTTTAGTGCAAAGATGGATAAGTCTGGAATAACTACTTGACAATTTGGATTCCTCATGAAAAATGGAGTGGGTATGTTGGTTTTCATGCAAATCCGAGACGGCGACCAAACCTTCATACTTTTGACCTCCAAATTGTCCACATTGCGTTTGTAGCCGTTTAGTGCCAAAATGAATAAATCTGGAATAACTATTTGGCATTTTTTATTCCTCATGAAAAATGGAGTGGGTATGTTGGTTTTCATGCAAATCCGAGACGGTGACCAAACTTTCTTACTTTTGAGCTCCAAATAGTCCATATTGCGTTTGTAGCCGTTTAGTGCCAAAATGGATGAAAATAGAATAGCTATTTGGCATTTCGGATTCCTCTTGAAAAATGGAGTGGAAATGTTGGTTTTCATGCAAATCGGAGACGGTGACCAAACTTTCGTACTTTTGACCTCCAAATAGTCCATATTGCGTTTGTAGCCGTTTAGTGCCAAAATGGATGAATATAGAATAGCTATTTGGCATTTCGGATTCCTCTTGAAAAATGGAGTGGGTATGTTGGTTTCATGCAAATCCGAGACGGTGACCAAACTATAATTCTTTTTACCTTAAATTAGACCAAATCGCATTTGTGGCAGTTCATTTCCAAAATGGATTAATGGGGAAAAACTATTTGGCATTTTGCATTCCTCATGAGAAATGGAGTGGGTATGATGGTTTTCTTGAAAATCCGAGACGGCGACCAAACTTTCATTCTTTAGACCTCCAAATAGTCCACATTGTATTTGTTGCCGTTTAGTCCCAAAATGGATGAATATGGAATAGCTATTAGGCATTTCGGATTCCTCTTGAAAAATGGAGTGGGTATGTTGGTTTTCATGCAAATCCGAGACGGTGACCAAACTTTCATACTTTTAACCTCCAAATAGTCCACATTGCCTTTGTAGCAGTTTAGTGACAAGATGGATAAGTCTGGAATAACTACTTGGCAATTTGGATTCCTCTTGAAAAATGGAGTGGGTATGTTGGTTTTCATGCAAATCTGAGACGGCGACCAAACCTTCATACTTTTGACCTCCAAATTGTCCACATTGCGTTTGTAGCCGTTTAGTGCCAAAATGAATAAATCTGGAATAACTATTTGGCATTTTTTATTCCTCATGAAAAATGGAGTGGGTATGTTGGTTTTCATGCAAATCCGAGACGGTGACCAAACTTTCATACTTTTGAGCTCCAAATAGTCCATATTGTGTTTGTAGCCGTTTAGTGCCAAAATGGATGAAAATAGAATAGCTATTTGGCATTTCGGATTCCTCTTGAAAAATGGAGCGGAAATGTTGGTTTTCATGTAAATCGGAGACGGTGACCAAACTTTCGTACTTTTGACCTCCAAATAGTCCATATTGCGTTTGTAGCCGTTTAGTGCCAAAATGGATGAATATAGAATAGCTATTTGGCATTTCGGATTCCTCTTGAAAAATGTTGTGGGTATGTTGGTTTCATGCAAATCCGAGACGGTGACCAAACTATAATTCTTTTTACCTTAAATTAGACCAAATCGCATTTGTGGCAGTTCATTTCCAAAATGGATTAATGGGGAAAAACTATTTGGCATTTTGCATTCCTCATGAGAAATGGAGTGGGTATGATGGTTTTCTTGAAAATCCGAGACGGCGACCAAACTTTCATTCTTTAGACCTCCAAATAGTCCACATTGTATTTGTTGCCGTTTAGTCCCAAAATGGATGAATATGGAATAGCTATTAGGCATTTCGGATTCCTCTTGAAAAATGGAGTGGGTATGTTGGTTTTCATGCAAATCCGAGACGGTGACCAAACTTTCATACTTTTAACCTCCAAATAGTCCACATTGCCTTTGTAGCAGTTTAGTGACAAGATGGATAAGTCTGGAATAACTACTTGGCAATTTGGATTCCTCTTGAAAAATGGAGTGGGTATGTTGGTTTTCATGCAAATCTGAGACGGCGACCAAACCTTCATACTTTCGACCTCCAAATTGTCCACATTGCGTTTGTAGCCGTTTAGTGCCAAAATGAATAAATCTGGAATAACTATTTGGCATTTTTTGTTCCTCATGCAAAATGGAGTGGGTATGTTGGTTTTCATGCAAATCCGAGACGGTGACCAAACTTTCATACTTTTGACCTCTAAATAGTCCATATTGCGTTTGTAGCCGTTTAGTGCCAAAATGGATGAATATAGAATAGCTATTTGGCATTTCGGATTCCTCTTGAAAAATGGAGTGGAAATGTTGGTTTTCATGCAAATCCGAGACGGTGACCAAACTTTCATACTTTTGACCTCCAAATAGTCCATATTGCGTTTGTAGCCGTTTAGTGCAAAATGGATGAATATAGAATAGCTATTTGGCATTTCGGATTCCTCTTGAAAAATGGAGTCGGTATGTTGGTTTTCATGCAAATCCGAGACGGTGACCAAACTATAATTCTTTTTACCTTAAATTAGACCAAATCGCATTTGTGGCAGTTCATTTCCAAAATGGATTAATGTGGAAAAACTATTTGGCATTTTGCATTCCTCATGAGAAATGGAGTGGGT
Source organism: Inga oerstediana (assembly GCA_963210345.1). Classification (NCBI taxonomy): domain Eukaryota; kingdom Viridiplantae; phylum Streptophyta; class Magnoliopsida; order Fabales; family Fabaceae; genus Inga; species Inga oerstediana. The sequence continues at coordinate 62,540,801 of OY723405.1, read as the reverse complement.
ATGATGGTTTTCTTGAAAATCCGAGACGGCGACCAAACTTTCATTCTTTTGACCTCCAAATAGTCCACAATGCGTTTGTAGCCGTTTAGTCCCAAAATGGGTGAATATGGAAAAGCTATTAGGCATTTCAGATTCCTCTTGAAAAATGGAGTAGGTATGTTGGTTTTCATGCAAATCCGAGACGGCGACCAAACCTTCATACTTTTGACCTCCAAATTGTCCACATTGCGTTTGTAGCCGTTTAGTGCCAAAATGAATCAATCTGGAATAACTATTTGGCATTTTTTATTCCTCATGAAAAATGGATTGGGTATGTTGGTTTTCATGCAAATCCGAGACGGTGACCAAACTTTCATACTTTTGAGCTCCAAATAGTCCATATTGCGTTTGTAGCCGTTTAGTGCCAACATGGATGAAAATAGAATAGCTATTTGGCATTTCGGATTCCTCTTGAAAAATGGAGTGGAAATGATGGTTTTCATGCAAATCCGAGACGGTGACCAAACTTTCATACTTTTCACCTCCAAATAGTCCATATTGCGTTTGTAGCCGTTTAGTGCCAAAATGGATAAATCTCGAATAACTATTTGGCATTTTTTATTCCTCATGAAAAATGGAGTGGGTATGTTGGTTTTCATGCAAATCCGAGACGGTGACCACCCTATAATTCTTTTTACCTTAAATTAAGACCAAATCGCATTTGTGGCAGTTCATTTCCAAAATGGATTAATGTGGAAAAACTATTTGGCATTTTGCATTCCTCATGAAAAATGGAGTGGGTATGTTGGTTTTCATGCAAATCCGAGACGGCGACCAAACTTTCATTCTTTTGACCTCCAAATAGTCCACATTGCGTTTGTTGCCGTTTAGCCCCAAAATGGATGAATATGGAATAGCTATTAGGCATTTCGGATTCCTCTTGAAAAATGGAGTGGGTATGTTGGTTTTCATGCAAATCCGAGACGGTGACCAAACTTTCATACTTTTAACCTCCAAATAGTCCACATTGCGTTTGTAGTAGTTTAGTGCCAAGATGGATAAGTCTGGAATAACTACTTGGCAATTTGGATTCCTCATGAAAAATGGAGTGGGTATGTTGGTTTTCATGCAAATCCGAGACGGCGACCAAACCTTCCTACTTTTGACCTCCAAATTGTCCACATTGCGTTTGTAGCCGTTTAGTGCCAAAATGAATAAATCTAGAATAACTATTTGGCATTTTTTATTCCTCATGAAAAATGGAGTTGGTATGTTGGATTTCATGCAAATCCGAGGCGGTGACCAAACTTTCATACTTTTGACCTCTAAATAGTCCATATTGCGTTTGTAGCCGTTTAGTGCCAAAATGGATGAAAATAGAATAGCTATTTGGCATTTCGGATTCCTCTAGAAAAATGGAGTGGAAATGTTGGTTTTCATGCAAATCCGAGACGGTGACCAAAAACTTTCATACTTTTGACATCCAAATAGTCCATATTGCGTTTGTAGCCGTTTAGTGCCAAAATGGATGAATATAGAATAGCTATTTGGCATTTCGGATTCCTCTTGAAAAATGGAGTGGGTATGTTGGTTTTCATGCAAATCCGAGACGGTGACCAAACTATAATTCTTTTTACCTTAAATTAAACCAAATCGCATTTGTGGCAGTTCATTTCCAAAATGGATTAATGTGGAAAAACTATTTGGCATTTTGAATTCCTCATGAAAAATGGAGTGGGTATGTTGGTTTTCATGCAAATCCGAGACGGCGACCAAACTTTCATTCTTTTGACCTCCAAATAGTCCACATTGCGTTTGTTGCCGTTTAGCCCCAAAATGGATGAATATGGAATAGCTATTAGGCATTTCGGATTCCTCTTGAAAAATGGAGTGGGTATGTTGGTTTTCATGCAAATCCGAGACGGTGACCAAACTTTCATACTTTTAACCTCCAAATAGTCCACATTGCGTTTGTAGTAGTTTAGTGCCAAGATGGATAAGTCTGGAATAACTACTTGGCAATTTGGATTCCTCATGAAAAATGGAGTGGGTATGTTGGTTTTCATGCAAATCCGAGACGGTGACCAAAAACTTTCATACTTTTGACATCCAAATAGTCCATATTGCGTTTGTAGCCGTTTAGTGCCAAAATGGATGAATATAGAATAGCTATTTGGCATTTCGGATTCCTCTTGAAAAATGGAGTGGGTATGTTGGTTTTCATGCAAATCCGAGACGGTGACCAAACTATAATTCTTTTTACCTTAAATTAAACCAAATCGCATTTGTGGCAGTTCATTTCCAAAATGGATTAATGTGGAAAAACTATTTGGCATTTTGAATTCCTCATGAGAAATGGAGTGGGTATGATGGTTTTCTTGAAAATCCGAGACGGTGACCAAACTTTCATTCTTTTGACCTCCAAATAGTCCACATTGCGTTTGTAGCCGTTTAGTCCCAAAATGGATGAATATGGAATAGCTATTAGGCATTTCAAAAATGGAGTGGGTATGTTGCTTTTCATGCAAATCCGAGACGGTGACCAAACTTTCATACTTTTCACCTCCAAATAGTCCACATTGCGTTTGTAGCAGTTTAGTGCCAAGATGGATAAGTCTGGAAAAACTACTTGGCAATTTGGATTCCTCATGAAAAATGGAGTGGGTATGTTGGTTTTCATGCAAATCCGAGACGGCGACCAAACCTTCATACTTTTGAACTCCAAATAGTCCACATTGCGTTTGTAGCCGTTTAGTGCCAAAATGGATAAATCTGGAATAACTATTTGGCATTTTGGATTCCTCATGAAAAATGGAGTGGGTATGTTGGTTTTCATGCAAATCCGAGACGGTGACCAAACTTTCATACTTTTGACCTCCAAATAGTCCATATTGCGTTTGTAGCCGTTTAGTGCCAAAATGGATGAATATAGAATAGCTATTTGGCATTTTGGATTCGTCATGAAAAATGGAGTGGGTATGTTGGTTTTCAAGCAAATCCGAGACGGTGACCAAACTTTCATTCTTTTGACCTCCAAATAGTCAACATTGCGTTTGTTGCCGTTTAGTCCCAAAATGGATGAATATGGAATAGCTATTTGGCATTTCGTATTCCTCTTGAAAAATGGAGAGGGTATGTTGGTTTTCATGCAAATCCGAGACGGTGACCAAACTTTCATACTTTTAACCTCCAAATATTCCACATTGCGTTTGTAGCAGTTTAGTGCCAAGATGGATAAGTCTGGAATAACTACTTTGCAATTTGGATTCCTCATGAAAAATGGAGTGGGTATGTTGGTTTTCTTGCAAATCCGAGACGGCGACCAAACCTTCATACTTTTGACCTCCAAATAGTCCACATTGCGTTTGTAGGCGTTTAGTGCCAAAATGGATAAATCTGGAATAACTATTTGGCATTTTGGATTCCTCATGAAAAATGGAGTGGGTATGTTGGTTTTCATGCAAATCCGAGACGGTGACCAAACTTTCATTCTTTTGACCTCCAAATAGTCCACATTGCGTTTGTAGCCGTTCAGTCCCAAAATGGATGAATATGGAATAGCTATTTGGCATTTCGTATTCCTCTTGAAAAATGGAGAGGGTGTGTTGGTTTTCATGCAAATCCGAGACGGTGACCAAACTTTCATACTTTTAACCTCCAAATAGTCCACATTGCGTTTGTAGCAGTTTAGTGCCAACATGGATAAGTCTGGAATAACTACTTTGCAATTTGGATTCCTCATGAAAAATGGAGTGGGTATGTTGGTTTCCTTGCAAATCCGAGACGGCGACCAAACCTTCATACTTTTGACCTCCAAATAGTCCACATTGCGTTTGTAGGCGTTTAGTGCCAAAATGGATAAATCTGGAATAACTATTTGGCATTTTGGATTCCTCATGAAAAATGGAGTGGGTATGTTGGTTTTCATGCAAATCCGAGACGGTGACCAAACTTTCATACTTTTGACCTCCAAATAGTCTATGTTGCGTTTGTAGCCGTTTAGTGCCAAAATGGATGAATATAGAATAGCTATTTGGCATTTCGGATTCCTTTTGAAAAATGGAGTGGGTATGTTGGTTTTCATGCAAATCCGAGACGGTGACCAAACTATAATTCTTTTTACCTTAAATTAAGACCAAATCGCATTTGTGGCAGTTCATTTCCAAAATGGATTAATGTGGAAAAACTATTTGGCATTTTACATTCCTCATGAGAAATGGAGTGGGTATGATGGTTTTCTTGAAAATCCGAGACGGTGACCAAACTTTCATTCTTTTGACCTCCAAATAGTCCACATTGCGTTTGTAGCCGTTCAGTCCCAAAATGGATGAATATGGAATAGCTATTTGGCATTTCGTATTCCTCTTGAAAAATGGAGAGGGTATGTTGGTTTTCATGCAAATCCGAGACGGTGACCAAACTTTCATACTTTCAACCTCCAAATAGTCCACATTGCGTTTGTAGCAGTTTAGTGCCAAGATGGATAAGTCTGGAATAACTACTTTGCAATTTGGATTCCTCATGAAAAATGGAGTGGGTATGTTGGTTTTCTTTCAAATCCGAGACGGCGACCAAACCTTCATACTTTTGACCTCCAAATAGTCCACATTGCGTTTGTAGCCGTTTAGTGCCAAAATGGATAAATCTGGAATAACTATTTGGCATTTTGGATTCCTCATGAAAAATGGAGTGGGTATGTTGGTTTTCATGCAAATCCGAGACGGTGACCAAACTTTCATACTTTTGACATCCAAATAGTCCATATTGCGTTTGTAGCCGTTTAGTGCCAAAATGGATGAATATAGAATAGCTATTTGGCATTTCGGATTCCTCTTGAAAAATGGAGTGGGTATGTTGGTTTTCATGCAAATCCGAGACGGTGACCAAACTATAATTCTTTTTACCTTAAATTAGACCAAATCGCATTTGTGGCAGTTCATTTCCAAAATGGATTAATGTGGAAAAACTATTTGGCATTTTGCATTCCTCATGAGAAATGGAGTGGGTATGATGGTTTTCTTGAAAATCCGAGACGGCGACCAAACTTTCATTCTTTTGACCTCCAAATAGTCCACATTGTGTTTGTTGCCGTTTAGTCCCAAAATGGATGAATATGGAATAGCTATTAGGCATTTCGGATTCCTCTTGAAAAATGGAGTGGGTATGTTGGTTTTCATGCAAATCCGAGACGGTGACCAAACTTTCATACTTTTAACCTCCAAATAGTCCACATTGCGTTTGTAGTAGTTTAGTGCCAAGATGGATAAGTCTGGAATAACTACTTGGCAATTTGGATTCCTCATGAAAAATGGAGTGGGTATGTTGGTTTTCATGCAAATCCGAGACGGCGACCAAACCTTCCTACTTTTGACCTCCAAATTGTCCACATTGCGTTTGTAGCCGTTTGGTGCCAAAATGAATAAATCTGGAATAACTATTTAGCATTTTTTATTCCTCATGAAAAATGAAGTTGGTATGTTGGATTTCATGCAAATCCGAGGCGGTGACCAAACTTTCATACTTTTGACCTCCAAATAGTCCATATTGCGTTTGTAGCCGTTTAGTGCCAAAATGGATGAAAATAGAATAGCTATTTGGCATTTCGGATTCCTCTAGAAAAATGGAGTGGAAATGTTGGTTTTCATGCAAATCCGAGACGGTGACCAAACTTTCATTCTTTTGACCTCCAAATAGTCCACATTGCGTTTGTAGCCGATTAGTGCCAAAATGAATAAATCTGGAATAACTATTTGGCATTTTTTATTCCTTATGAAAAATGGACTGGGTATGTTGGTTTTCATGCAAATCCGAGACGGTGGCCAAACTTTCATTCTTTTGACCTTGAAATAGTCCACATTGCGTTTGTAGCCGTTTAGTGCCAAAATGAATAAATCTGGAATAACTATTTGGCATTTTTTATTCCTCATGAAAAATGGAGTGGGTATGTTGGTTTTCATGCAAATCCGGCACGGTGACCAAACTTTCATACTTTTGACCTCCAAATAGTCCACATTGCATTTGTAGCCGTTTAGTCCCAAAATGGATTAATATGGAATAACTATTCGGCATTTTGGATTCCTCATGAAAAATGGAGAGGGTATGTTGGTTTTCATGCAAATCCGAGACGGTGGCCAAACTTTCATTCTTTTGACCTTCAAATAGTCCACATTGCGTTTGTAGCCGTTTAGTGCCAAAATGAATAAATCTGGAATAACTATTTGGCATTTTTTATTCCTCATGAAAAATGGAGTGGGTATGTTGGTTTTCATGCAAATCCGAGACGGTGACCAAACTTTCATTCTTTTGACCTCCAAATAGTCCACATTGCGTTTGTAGCCGTTTAGTCCCAAAATGGATGAATATGTAATAGCCATTTGGCATTTCGGATTCCACTTGAAAAATGGAGTGGGTATGTTGGTTTTCATGCAAATCCGAGACGTTGACCAAACTTTAATTCTTTTGACCTTAAATTAGACCAAATCGCGTTTGTGGCAGTTCATTTCCAAAATGGATTAATTTGGAAAAACTATTCGGCATTTTGCATTCCTCATGAGAAATGGAGTGGGTATGATGGTTTTCTTGAAAATCCGAGACGGCGACCAACCTTTCATTCTTTTGACCTCCAAATAGTCCACATTGCGTTTGTAGCAGTTTAGTGCCAAGAAGGATAAGTCTGGAATAACTACTTGGCAATTTGGATTCCTCATGAAAAATGGAGTGGGTATGTTGGTTTTCATGCAAATCCGAGACGGCGACCAAACCTTCATACTTTTGACCTCCAAATAGTCTACATTGCGTTTGTAGCCGTTTAGTGCCAAAATGGATAAATCTGGAATAACTATTTGGCATTTTGGATTCCTCATGAAAAATGGAGTGGGTATGTTGGTTTTCATGCAAATCCGAGACGGTGACCAAACTTTCCTACTTTTGACATCCAAATAGTCCATATTGCGTTTGTAGCCGTTTAGTGCCAAAATGGATGAATATAGAATAGCTATTTGGCATTTCGGATTCCTCATGAAAAATGGAGTGGGTATGTTGGTTTTCATGCAAATCCGAGACGGTGACCAAACTATAATTCTTTTTACCTTAAATTAGACCAAATCGCATTTGTGGCAGTTCATTTCCAAAATGGATTAATGCGGAAAAACTATTTGGCATTTTGCATTCCTCATGAGAAATGGAGTGGGTATGATGGTTTTCTTGAAAATCCGAGACGGCGACCAAACTTTCATTCTTTTGACCTCCAAATAGTCCACATTGCGTTTGTAGCCGTGTAGTCCCAAAATGGATGAATATGGAATAGCTATTAGGCATTTCAGATTCCTCTTGAAAAATGGAGTGGGTATGTTGGTTTTCATGCAAATCCGAGACGGTGACCAAACTTTCATACTTTTAACCTCCAAATAGTCCACATTGCGTTTGTAGCAGTTTATTGCCAAGATGGATAAGTCTGGAATAACTACTTGGCAATTTGGATTCCTCATGAAAAATGGAGTGGATAAGTTGGTTTTCATGCAAATCTGAGACGACGACCAAACCTTCATACTTTTGAACTCCAAATAGTCCACATTGCGTTTGTAGCCGTTTAGTGCCAAAATGGATAAATCTGGAACAACTATTTGGCATTTTGGATTCCTCATGAAAAATGGAGTGGGTATGTTGGTTTTCATGCAAATCCGAGATGGTGACCAAACTTTCATACTTTTGACCTACAAATAGTCCAAATTGCGTTTGTAGCCGTTTAGTGCCAAAATGGATGAATATATAGAATAGCTATTTGGCATTTCGGATTCCTCTTGAAAAATGGAGTGGGTATGTTGGTTTTCATGCAAATCCGAGACGGTGACCAAACTATAATTCTTTTTACCTTAAATTAGACCAAATCGCCTTTGTGGCAGTTCATTTCCAAAATGGATTAATGTGGAAAAACTATTTGGCATTTTGCATTCCTCATGAGAAATGGAGTGGGTATGATGATTTTCTTGAAAATCCGAGACGGCGACCAAACTTTCATTCTTTTGACCTCCAAATAGTCCACATTGCGTTTGTTGCCGTTTAGTCCCAAAATGGATGAATATGGAATAGCTATTAGGCATTTCGGATTCCTCTTGAAAAATGGAGTGGGTAAGTTGGTTTTCATGCAAATCCTAGACGGTGACCAAACTTTCATACTTTTAACCTCCAAATAGTCCACATTGCGTTTGTAGCAGTTTAGTGCCAAGATGGATAAGTCTGGAATAACTACTTGGCAATTTGGATTCCTCATGAAAAATGGAGTGGGTATGTTGGTTTTCATGCAAATCCGAGACGGCGATCAAACCTTCATACTTTTGACCTCCAAATAGTCCACATTGCGTTTGTAGCCGTTTAGTGCCAAAATAGATAAATCTGGAATAACTATTTGGCATTTTGGATTCCTCATGAAAAATGGAGTGGGTATGTTGGTTTTCATGCAAATCCGAGACGGCGATCAAACCTTCATACTTTTGACCTCCAAATAGTCCACATTGCGTTTGTAGCCGTTTAGTGCCAAAATAGATAAATCTGGAATAACTATTTGGCATTTTGGATTCCTCATGAAAAATGGAGTGGGTATGTTGGTTTTCATGCAAATCCGAGACGGTGACCAAACCTTCATTCTTTTGACCTCCAAATAGTCCATATTGAGTTTGTAGCTTTTTAGTGCCAAAATGGATAAATCTGGAATAACTATTTGGCATTTTGGATTCATCAAGAAAAATGGAGTGGAAATGTTGTTTTTCATGCAAATACGAGACGGTGACCAAACTTTCATACTTTTGACCTCCAAATAGTCCACATTGCGTTTGTAGCCGTTTAGTGCCAAAATGGATGAATATGGAATAGCTATTTGGCGTTTGTGACAGTTCATTTCCAAAATGGATTAATCTGGAAAAACTATTCGGCATTTTGCATTCCTCATGAAAAATAGAGCGGGTATGATGGTTTTCTTGAAAATCCGAGACGGCGACCAAACTTTCATACTTTTGACCTCCAAATAGTCCACATTGCGTTTGTAGCCGTTTAGGGCCAAAATGGATGAATATGGAATAGCTATTTGGCATTTTGGATTCCTCATGAAAAATGGAGTGGGTATGTTGGTTTTGATGCAAATCCGAGACGGTGACCAAACCTTCATTCTTTTGACCTCCAAATAGTCCATATTGAGTTTGTAGCCTTTTAGTGCCAAAATGGATAAATCTGGAATAACTATTTGGCATTTTGGATTCATCAAGAAAAATGGAGTGGAAATGTTGGTTTTCATGCAAATACGAGACGGTGACCAAACTTTCATACTTTTGACCTCCAAATAGTCCACATTGCGTTTGTAGCCGTTTAGTGCCAAAATGGATGAATATGGAATAGCTAGTTGGCATTTCGGATTCCTCATGAAAAATGGTGTGGGTATGTTGGTTTTCATGCAAATCCGAGACGGTGACCAAACCTTCATTCTTTTGACCTCCAAATAGTCCATATTGAGTTTGTAGCCTTTTAGTGCCAAAATGGATAAATCTGGAATAACTATTTGGCATTTTGGATTCCTCAAGAAAAATGGAGTGGAAATGTTGGTTTTCATGCAAATCCGAGACGGTGACCAAACTTTCATACTTTTGACCTCCAAATAGTCCACATAGCGTTTGTTGCCGTTTAGTGCCAAAATGGATGAATATGGAATAGCTAGTTGGCATTTCGGATTCCTCATGAAAAATGGTGTGGGTATGTTGGTTTTCATGCAAATCTAAGACGGTGACCAAACTTTCATACTTTTGACCTCCAAATAGGCCACATTGCGTTTGTAGTGGTTTAGGGCCAAAATGGATGAATATGGAATAGCTATTTGGCATTTTGGATTCCTCATGTAAAATGGAGTGGGTATGTTGGTTTTCATGCAAATCCGAGACGGTGACCAAAATTTCATACTTTTGACCTCCAAATAGTCCACATTGCGTTTGTAGCCGTTTAGTGCCAAAATGGATCAATATGGAATAGCTAGTTGGCATTTCGGATTCCTCATGAAAAATGGTGTGGGTATGTTGGTTTTCATGCAAATCCGAGACGGTGACCAAACTTTCATACTTTTGACCTCCAAATAGTCCACATAGCGTTTGTAGCCGTTTAGTGCCAAAATGGATGAATATGGAATAGCTAGTTGGCATTTCGGATTCCTCATGAAAAATGGTGTGGGTATGTTGGTTTTCATGCAAATCGAAGACGGTGACCAAACTTTCATACTTTTGACCTCCAAATAGTCCACATTGCGTTTGTAGCCGTTTAGGGCCAAAATGGATGAATATGGAATAGCTATTTGGCATTTTGGATTCCTCATGTAAAATGGAGTGGGTATGTTGGTTTTCATGCAAATCCGAGACGGTGACCAAAATTTCATACTTTTGACCTCCAAATAGTCCACATTGCGTTTGTAGCCGTTTAGTGCCAAAATGGATGAATATGGAATAGCTAGTTGGCATTTCGGATTCCTCATGAAAAATGGTGTGGGTATGTTGGTTTTCATGCAAATCTGAGACGGTGACCAAACTTTCATACTTTTGACCTCCAAATAATCCACATTGCGTTTGTAGGCGTTTAGTGCCAAAATGGATGAATAATGAATAGCTATTTGGCATTTCGGATTCCTCATGAAAAATGGAGTGGGTATGTTGGTTTTCATGTAAATCCGAGACGGGGACCAAACTTTAATTCTTTTGACCTTAAATTAGACAAAATCGCGTTTGTGGCAGTTCATTTCCAAAATGGAATAATCTGGAAAAACTATTTGGCATTTTGCTTTCCTCATGAAAAATGGAGTGGGTTTGATGGTTTTCATGCAAATCCGAGACGGCGACCAAAATTTCATACTTTTGACCTCCAAATAGTGCACATTGCGTTTGTAGCCGTTTAGTGCCAAAATGGATAAATCTGGAATAACGATTTGGTATTTTGGATTCCTCATGAAAAATGGAGTGGGCATGTTGGTTTTCATGCAAATCCGAGACGGTGACCAAACTTTCATTCTTTTGACCTCTAAATAGTCCACATTGCGTTTGTAGCAGTTTAGTGCCAAAATGGATAAATCTGGAATAACTATTTGGCATTTTGGATTCCTCATGAAAAATGGAGCGGGTATGTTGGTTTTCATGCAAATCCGAGACGGTGACCAAATTTTCATACTTTTGACCTCCAAATAGTCCACATTACGTTTGTAGCCGTTTAGGGCCAAAATGGATGAATATGGAATAGCTATTTGGCATTTTGGATTCCTCATGAAAAATGGAGTGGGTATGTTGGTTTTCATGCAAATCCGAGACGGTGACCAAACTTTCATACTTTTGACCTCCAAATAGTCCACATTGCGTTTGTAGTCGTTTAGTGCAAAAATGGATGAATATGGAATAGCTATTTGGCATTTCGGATTCCTCTTGAAAAATGGAGTGGGTATGTTGGTTTTCATGCAAATCCGAGACGGTGACCAAACTTTCATAATTTTGACCTCCAAATAGTCCACATTGCGTTTGTAGCCGTTTTGGGCCAAAATGGATGAATATGGAATAGCTATTTGGCATTTTGGATTCCTCATGAAAAATGGAGTGGGTTTGTTGGTTTTCATGCAAATCCGAGACGGTGACCAAAATTTCATACTTTTGACCTCCAAATAGTCCACTTTGCGTTTGTAGTCGTTTAGTGCCAAAATGGATGAATATGGAATAGCTATTTGGCATTTCGGATTCCTCATGAAAAATGGAGTGGGTATGTTGGTTTTCATGCAAATCCGAGTCGGTGACCAAAATTTCATACTTTTGACCTCCAAATAGTCGACATTGCGTTTGTAGCCGTTTAGTGCCAAAATGGATAAATCTGGAATAACTTTTTGGCATTTTGGATTCCTCATGAAAAATGGAGTGGGTATGTTGGTTTTCATGCAAATCCGAGACGGTGACCAAAATTTCATACTTTTGACCTCCAAATAGTCCACATTGCGTTTGTAGCCGCTTAGTGCCAAAATGGATGAATATCGAATAGCTATTTGGCATTTCGGATTCCTCTTGAAAAATGGAGTGGGTATGTTGGTTTTCATGCAAATCCGAGACGGTGACCAAACCTTCATACTTTTGACCTCCAAATAGGACACATTGCGTTTGTAGCCATTTGGTCCCAAAATGGATGAATATGGAATAGCTATTTGGCATTTCGGATTCCTCTTGAAAAATAGAGTGGGTATGTTGGTTTTCATGCAAATCCGAGACGGTGACCAAACTTTCATTCTTTTGACCTCCAAATAGTCCACATTGCGTTTGTAGCCGTTTAGTGCCAAAATGGATAAATCTGGAATAACTATTTGGCATTTTGGATTCCTCATGAAAAATGGAGCGGGTATGTTGGTTTTCATGCAAATCCGAGACGGTGACCAAAATTTCATACTTTTGACCTCCAAATAGTCCACATTGCGTTTCTAGCCGTTTAGTGCCAAAATGGATAAATCTGGAATAACTATTTGGCATTTTGGATTCCTCATGAAAAATGGAGTGGGTATGTTGGTTTTCATGCAAATCCGAGATGGTGACCAAACTTCCATTCTTTTGACCTCCAAATAGTCCACATTGCGTTTTTAGCCGTTTAGTTCCAAAATGGATAAATCTGGAATAACTATTTGGCATTTTGGATTCCTAATGAAAAATGGAGTGGGTATGTTGGTTTTCATGCAAATCCGAGACGGTGACCAAACTTTCATACTTTTGACCTCCAAATAGTCCATATTGCGTTTGTAGCCGTTTAGTGCCAAAATGGATGAATATGGAATAGCTATTTGGCATTTCGGATTCCTCTTAAAAAATGGAGTGGGTATGTTGGTTTTCATGCAAATCCGAGACGGTGACCAAACTATAATTCTTTTTACCTTAAATTAGACCAAATTGCATTTGTGGCAGTTCATTTCCAAAGTGGAAAAATGTGGAAAAACTATTTGGCCTTTTGCATTCCTCATGAAAAATGGAGTGGGTATGATGGATTTCTTGAAAATCCGAGACGGCAACTAAACTTTCATTCTCTTGACCTCCAAATAGTCCATATTGCGTTTGTCGCCTTTTAGTGCCAAAATGGATAAATCTGGAATAACTATTTGGCATTTTGGATTCCTCATGAAAAATGGAGCGGGTATGTTGGTTTTCATGCAAATCCGAGACGGTGACCAAACTTTCATACTTTTTTGACCTCCAAAAAGTCCACATTGCGTTTGTAGCCGTTTAGTGCCAAAATGGATGAATATGGAATAGCTAGTTGGCATTTCGGATTCCTCATGAAAAATGGAGTGGGTATGTTGGTTTTCATGCAAATTTGAGACGGGGACCAAACTTTAATTCTTTTGACCTTAAATTAGACAAAATCGCGTTTGTGGCAGTTCATTTCCAAAATGGAATAATCTGGAAAAACTATTTGGTATTTTGCTTTCCTCATGAAAAATGGAGTGGGTTTGATGGTTTTCATGCAAATCCGAGACGGCGACCAAAATTTCATACTTTTGACCTCCAAATAGTGCACATTGCGTTTGTAGCCGTTTAGTGCCAAAATGGATAAATCTGGAATAACTATTTGGCATTTTGGATTAATCATGAAAAATGGAGTGGCTATGTTGGTTTTCATGCAAATCCGAGACGGTGACCAAACTTTCATACTTTTGACCTCCAAATAGTCCACATTGCGTTTGTAGCCGCTTAGTGCCAAAATGGATGAATATCGAATAGCTATTTGGCATTTCGGATTCCTCTTGAAAAATGGAGTGGGTATGTTGGTTTTCATGCAAATCCGAGACGGTGACCAAACTATAATTCTTTTTACCTTAAATTAGACCAAATTGCATTTGTGGCAGTTCATTTCCAAAATGGAAAAATGTGGAAAAACTATTTGGCCTTTTGCATTCCTCATGAAAAATGGAGTGGGTATGATGGATTTCTTGAAAATCCGAGACGGCAACTAAACTTTCATTCTTTTGACCTCCAAATAGTCCATATTGCGTTTGTCGCCTTTTAGTGCCAAAATGGATAAATCTGGAATAACTATTTGGGATTTTGGATTCCTCATGAAAAATGGAGCGGGTATGTTGGTTTTCATGCAAATCCGAGACGGTGACCAAACTTTCATACTTTTTTGACCTCCAAAAAGTCCACATTGCGTTTGTAGCCGTTTAGGGCCAAAATGGATGAATATGGAATAGCTATTTGGCATTTTGGATTCCTCATGTAAAATGGAGTGGGTATGTTGGTTTTCATGCAAATCCGAGACGGTGACCAAAATTTCATACTTTTGACCTCCAAATAGTCCACATAGCGTTTGTAGCCGTTTAGTGCCAAAATGGATGAATATGGAATAGCTAGTTGGCATTTCGGATTCCTCATGAAAAATGGTGTGGGTATGTTGGTTTTCATGCAAATCTGAGACGGTGACCAAACTTTCATACTTTTGACCTCCAAATAGTCCACATTGCGTTTGTAGCCGTTTAGGGCCAAAATGGATGAATATGGAATAGCTATTTGGCATTTTGGATTCCTCATGTAAAATGGAGTGGGTATGTTGGTTTTCATGCAAATCCGAGACGGTGACCAAAATTTCATACTTTTGACCTCCAAATAGTCCACATTGCGTTTGTAGCCGTTTAGTGCCAAAATGGATGAATATGGAATAGCTAGTTGGCATTTCGGATTCCTCATGAAAAATGGTGTGGGTATGTTGGTTTTCATGCAAATCTGAGACGGTGACCAAACTTTCATACTTTTGACCTCCAAATAATCCACATTGCGTTTGTAGGCGTTTAGTGCCAAAATGGATGAATAATGAATAGCTATTTGGCATTTCGGATTCCTCATGAAAAATGGAGTGGGTATGTTGGTTTTCATGCAAATCCGAGACGGGGACCAAACTTTAATTCTTTTGACCTTAAATTAGACAAAATCGCGTTTGTGGCAGTTCATTTCCAAAATGGAATAATCTGGAAAAACTATTTGGCATTTTGCTTTCCTCATGAAAAATGGAGTGGGTTTGATGGTTTTCATGCAAATCCGAGACGGCGACCAAAATTTCATACTTTTGACCTCCAAATAGTGCACATTGCGTTTGTAGCCGTTTAGTGCCAAAATGGATAAATCTGGAATAACGATTTGGTATTTTGGATTCCTCATGAAAAATGGAGTGGGCATGTTGGTTTTCATGCAAATCCGAGACGGTGACCAAACTTTCATTCTTTTGACCTCTAAATAGTCCACATTGCGTTTGTAGCAGTTTAGTGCCAAAATGGATAAATCTGGAATAACTATTTGGCATTTTGGATTCCTCATGAAAAATGGAGCGGGTATGTTGGTTTTCATGCAAATCCGAGACGGTGACCAAACTTACATACTTTTTTGACCTCCAAAAAGTCCACATTGCGTTTGTAGCCGTTTAGTGCCAAATTGGATGAATATGGAATAGCTAGTTGGCATTTCGGATTCCTCATGAAAAATGGAGTGGGTATGTTGGTTTTCATGCAAATCTGAGACGGGGACCAAACTTTAATTCTTTTGACCTTAAATTAGACAAAATCGCGTTTGTGGCAGTTCATTTCCAAAATGGAATAATCTGGAAAAACTATTTGGTATTTTGCTTTCCTCATGAAAAATGGAGTGGGTTTGATGGTTTTCATGCAAATCCGAGACGGCGACCAAAATTTCATACTTTTGACCTCCAAATAGTGCACATTGCGTTTGTAGCCGTTTAGTGCCAAAATGGATAAATCTGGAATAACTATTTGGCATTTTGGATTAATCATGAAAAATGGAGTGGCTATGTTGGTTTTCATGCAAATCCGAGACGGTGACCAAACTTTCATACTTTTGACCTCCAAATAGTCCACATTGCGTTTGTAGCCGCTTAGTGCCAAAATGGATGAATATCGAATAGCTATTTGGCATTTCGGATTCCTCTTGAAAAATGGAGTGGGTATGTTGGTTTTCATGCAAATCCGAGACGGTGACCAAACTATAATTCTTTTTACCTTAAATTAGACCAAATTGCATTTGTGGCAGTTCATTTCCAAAATGGAAAAATGTGGAAAAACTATTTGGCCTTTTGCATTCCTCATGAAAAATGGAGTGGGTATGATGGATTTCTTGAAAATCCGAGACGGCAACTAAACTTTCATTCTTTTGACCTCCAAATAGTCCATATTGCGTTTGTCGCCTTTTAGTGCCAAAATGGATAAATCTGGAATAACTATTTGGGATTTTGGATTCCTCATGAAAAATGGAGCGGGTATGTTGGTTTTCATGCAAATCCGAGACGGTGACCAAACTTTCATACTTTTTTGACCTCCAAAAAGTCCACATTGCGTTTGTAGCCGTTTAGGGCCAAAATGGATGAATATGGAATAGCTATTTGGCATTTTGGATTCCTCATGTAAAATGGAGTGGGTATGTTGGTTTTCATGCAAATCCGAGACGGTGACCAAAATTTCATACTTTTGACCTCCAAATAGTCCACATTGCGTTTGTAGCCGTTTAGTGCCAAAATGGATGAATATGGAATAGCTAGTTGGCATTTTGGATTCCTCATGAAAAATGGTGTGGGTATGTTGGTTTTCATGCAAATCTGAGACGGTGACCAAACTTTCATACTTTTGACCTCCAAATAGTCCACATTGCGTTTGTAGCCGTTTAGGGCCAAAATGGATGAATATGGAATAGCTATTTGGCATTTTGGATTCCTCATGTAAAATGGAGTGGGTATGTTGGTTGTCATGCAAATCCGAGACGGTGACCAAAATTTCATACTTTTGACCTCCAAATAGTCCACATTGCGTTTGTAGCCGTTTAGTGCCAAAATGGATGAATATGGAATAGCTAGTTGGCATTTCGGATTCCTCATGAAAAATGGTGTGGGTATGTTGGTTTTCATGCAAATCTGAGACGGTGACCAAACTTTCATACTTTTGACCTCCAAATAATCCACATTGCGTTTGTAGGCGTTTAGTGCCAAAATGGATGAATAATGAATAGCTATTTGGCATTTCGGATTCCTCATGAAAAATGGAGTGGGTATGTTGGTTTTCATGCAAATCCGAGACGGGGACCAAACTTTAATTCTTTTGACCTTAAATTAGACAAAATCGCGTTTGTGGCAGTTCATTTCCAAAATGGAATAATCTGGAAAAACTATTTGGCATTTTGCTTTCCTCATGAAAAATGGAGTGGGTTTGATGGTTTTCATGCAAATCCGAGACGGCGACCAAAATTTCATACTTTTGACCTCCAAATAGTGCACATTGCGTTTGTAGCCGTTTAGTGCCAAAATGGATAAATCTGGAATAACGATTTGGTATTTTGGATTCCTCATGAAAAATGGAGTGGGCATGTTGGTTTTCATGCAAATCCGAGACGGTGACCAAACTTTCATTCTTTTGACCTCTAAATAGTCCACATTGCGTTTGTAGCAGTTTAGTGCCAAAATGGATAAATCTGGAATAACTATTTGGCATTTTGGATTCCTCATGAAAAATGGAGCGGGTATGTTGGTTTTCATGCAAATCCGAGACGGTGACCAAATTTTCATACTTTTGACCTCCAAATAGTCCACATTACGTTTGTAGCCGTTTAGGGCCAAAATGGATGAATATGGAATAGCTATTTGGCTTTTTGGATTCCTCATGAAAAATGGAGTGGGTATGTTGGTTTTCATGCAAATCCGAGACGGTGACCAAACTTTCATACTTTTGACCTCCAAATAGTCCACATTGCGTTTGTAGTCGTTTAGTGCAAAAATGGATGAATATGGAATAGCTATTTGGCATTTCGGATTCCTCTTGAAAAATGGAGTGGGTATGTTGGTTTTCATGCAAATCCGAGACGGTGACCAAACTTTCATAATTTTGACCTCCAAATAGTCCACATTGCGTTTGTAGCCGTTTTGGGCCAAAATGGATGAATATGGAATAGCTATTTGGCATTTTGGATTCCTCATGAAAAATGGAGTGGGTATGTTGGTTTTCATGCAAATCCGAGACGGTGACCAAAATTTCATACTTTTGACCTCCAAATAGTCCACTTTGCGTTTGTAGTCGTTTAGTGCCAAAATGGATGAATATGGAATAGCTATTTGGCATTTCGGATTCCTCATGAAAAATGGAGTGGGTATGTTGGTTTTCATGCAAATCCGAGTCGGTGACCAAAATTTCATACTTTTGACCTCCAAATAGTCGACATTGCGTTTGTAGCCGTTTAGTGCCAAAATGGATAAATCTGGAATAACTTTTTGGCATTTTGGATTCCTCATGAAAAATGGAGTGGGTATGTTGGTTTTCATGCAAATCCGAGACGGTGACCAAAATTTCATACTTTTGACCTCCAAATAGTCCACATTGCGTTTGTAGCCGCTTAGTGCCAAAATGGATGAATATCGAATAGCTATTTGGCATTTCGGATTCCTCTTGAAAAATGGAGTGGGTATGTTGGTTTTCATGCAAATCCGAGACGGTGACCAAACCTTCATACTTTTGACCTCCAAATAGGACACATTGCGTTTGTAGCCATTTGGTCCCAAAATGGATGAATATGGAATAGCTATTTGGCATTTCGGATTCCTCTTGAAAAATAGAGTGGGTATGTTGGTTTTCATGCAAATCCGAGACGGTGACCAAACTTTCATTCTTTTGACCTCCAAATAGTCCACATTGCGTTTGTAGCCGTTTAGTGCCAAAATGGATAAATCTGGAATAACTATTTGGCATTTTGGATTCCTCATGAAAAATGGAGCGGGTATGTTGGTTTTCATGCAAATCCGAGACGGTGACCAAAATTTCATACTTTTGACCTCCAAATAGTCCACATTGCGTTTCTAGCCGTTTAGTGCCAAAATGGATAAATCTGGAATAACTATTTGGCATTTTGGATTCCTCATGAAAAATGGAGTGGGTATGTTGGTTTTCATGCAAATCCGAGATGGTGACCAAACTTCCATTCTTTTGACCTCCAAATAGTCCACATTGCGTTTTTAGCCGTTTAGTTCCAAAATGGATAAATCTGGAATAACTATTTGGCATTTTGGATTCCTAATGAAAAATGGAGTGGGTATGTTGGTTTTCATGCAAATCCGAGACGGTGACCAAACTTTCATACTTTTGACCTCCAAATAGTCCATATTGCGTTTGTAGCCGTTTAGTGCCAAAATGGATGAATATGGAATAGCTATTTGGCATTTCGGATTCCTCTTAAAAAATGGAGTGGGTATGTTGGTTTTCATGCAAATCCGAGACGGTGACCAAACTATAATTCTTTTTACCTTAAATTAGACCAAATTGCATTTGTGGCAGTTCATTTCCAAAGTGGAAAAATGTGGAAAAACTATTTGGCCTTTTGCATTCCTCATGAAAAATGGAGTGGGTATGATGGATTTCTTGAAAATCCGAGACGGCAACTAAACTTTCATTCTCTTGACCTCCAAATAGTCCATATTGCGTTTGTCGCCTTTTAGTGCCAAAATGGATAAATCTGGAATAACTATTTGGCATTTTGGATTCCTCATGAAAAATGGAGCGGGTATGTTGGTTTTCATGCAAATCCGAGACGGTGACCAAACTTTCATACTTTTTTGACCTCCAAAAAGTCCACATTGCGTTTGTAGCCGTTTAGTGCCAAAATGGATGAATATGGAATAGCTAGTTGGCATTTCGGATTCCTCATGAAAAATGGAGTGGGTATGTTGGTTTTCATGCAAATCTGAGACGGGGACCAAACTTTCATACTTTTGACCTCCAAATAGTCCATATTGCGTTTGTAGCCGTTTAGTGCCAAAATGGATGAATATGGAATAGCTATTTGGCATTTCGGATTCCTCTTAAAAAATGGAGTGGGTATGTTGGTTTTCATGCAAATCCGAGACGGTGACCAAACTATAATTCTTTTTACCTTAAATTAGACCAAATTGCATTTGTGGCAGTTCATTTCCAAAGTGGAAAAATGTGGAAAAACTATTTGGCCTTTTGCATTCCTCATGAAAAATGGAGTGGGTATGATGGATTTCTTGAAAATCCGAGACGGCAACTAAACTTTCATTCTCTTGACCTCCAAATAGTCCATATTGCGTTTGTCGCCTTTTAGTGCCAAAATGGATAAATCTGGAATAACTATTTGGCATTTTGGATTCCTCATGAAAAATGGAGCGGGTATGTTGGTTTTCATGCAAATCCGAGACGGTGACCAAACTTTCATACTTTTTTGACCTCCAAAAAGTCCACATTGCGTTTGTAGCCGTTTAGTGCCAAAATGGATGAATATGGAATAGCTAGTTGGCATTTCGGATTCCTCATGAAAAATGGAGTGGGTATGTTGGTTTTCATGCAAATCTGAGACGGGGACCAAACTTTAATTCTTTTGACCTTAAATTAGACAAAATCGCGTTTGTGGCAGTTCATTTCCAAAATGGAATAATCTGGAAAAACTATTTGGTATTTTGCTTTCCTCATGAAAAATGGAGTGGGTTTGATGGTTTTCATGCAAATCCGAGACGGCGACCAAAATTTCATACTTTTGACCTCCAAATAGTGCACATTGCGTTTGTAGCCGTTTAGTGCCAAAATGGATAAATCTGGAATAACTATTTGGCATTTTGGATTAATCATGAAAAATGGAGTGGCTATGTTGGTTTTCATGCAAATCCGAGACGGTGACCAAACTTTCATACTTTTGACCTCCAAATAGTCCACATTGCGTTTGTAGCCGCTTAGTGCCAAAATGGATGAATATCGAATAGCTATTTGGCATTTCGGATTCCTCTTGAAAAATGGAGTGGGTATGTTGGTTTTCATGCAAATCCGAGACGGTGACCAAACTATAATTCTTTTTACCTTAAATTAGACCAAATTGCATTTGTGGCAGTTCATTTCCAAAATGGAAAAATGTGGAAAAACTATTTGGCCTTTTGCATTCCTCATGAAAAATGGAGTGGGTATGATGGATTTCTTGAAAATCCGAGACGGCAACTAAACTTTCATTCTGTTGACCTCCAAATAGTCCATATTGCGTTTGTCGCCTTTTAGTGCCAAAATGGATAAATCTGGAATAACTATTTGGGATTTTGGATTCCTCATGAAAAATGGAGCGGGTATGTTGGTTTTCATGCAAATCCGAGACGGTGACCAAACTTTCATACTTTTTTGACCTCCAAAAAGTCCACATTGCGTTTGTAGCCGTTTAGGGCCAAAATGGATGAATATGGAATAGCTATTTGGCATTTTGGATTCCTCATGTAAAATGGAGTGGGTATGTTGGTTTTCATGCAAATCCGAGACGGTGACCAAAATTTCATACTTTTGACCTCCAAATAGTCCACATTGCGTTTGTAGCCGTTTAGTGCCAAAATGGATGAATATGGAATAGCTAGTTGGCATTTCGGATTCCTCATGAAAAATGGTGTGGGTATGTTGGTTTTCATGCAAATCTGAGACGGTGACCAAACTTTCATACTTTTGACCTCCAAATAGTCCACATTGCGTTTGTAGCCGTTTAGGGCCAAAATGGATGAATATGGAATAGCTATTTGGCATTTTGGATTCCTCATGTAAAATGGAGTGGGTATGTTGGTTGTCATGCAAATCCGAGACGGTGACCAAAATTTCATACTTTTGACCTCCAAATAGTCCACATTGCGTTTGTAGCCGTTTAGTGCCAAGATGGATGAATATGGAATAACTATTTGGCATTTCGGATTCCTCTTGAGAAATGGAGTGGGTATGTTGGTTTTCATGCAAATCCGAGACGGTGACCAAACTTTCATACTTTTGACCTCCAAAAAGTCCACATTGCGTTTGTAGGCGTTTAGTGCCAAAATGGATGAATAATGAATAGCTATTTGGCATTTCGGATTCCTCAAGAAAAATGGAGTGGGTATGTTGGTTTTCATGCAAATCCGAGACGGGGACCAAACTTTAATTCTTTTGACCTTAAATTAGACAAAATCGCGTTTGTGGCAGTTCATTTCCAAAATGGAATAATCTGGAAAAACTATTTGGCATTTTGCTTTCCTCATGAAAAATGGAGTGGGTTTGATGGTTTTCATGCAAATCCGAGACGGCGACCAAAATTTCATACTTTTGACCTCCAAATAGTGCACATTGCGTTTGTAGCCGTTTAGTGCCAAAATGGATAAATCTGGAATAACGATTTGGTATTTTGGATTCCTCATGAAAAATGGAGTGGGCATGTTGGTTTTCATGCAAATCCGAGACGGTGACCAAACCTTCATACTTTTGACCTCCAAATAGTCCACTTTGCGTTTGTAGTCGTTTAGTGC